>PVJI01011563.1:0-54787 GCA_004026765.1 Micronycteris hirsuta | reverse complement strand
GGGCTTGTCCCGATGGGGACCCTTTCCTTCCGATGCTCTCTGCTTACCATGTGAATGTTCAAATTCCCCTGTAATCTTGGGCATCAATCATCATATGTGTTGGAATACTGCTGCGTTTTCGCCCCGTTCCTCAGAAAATCAACCAGTGGGTAGGAGGACGTAAACTCTGTTCCTCCTAACTCGCCGCCATCTTCCTCCCTCCCAGCTAATATTTTTCTATACTCCCAATTCATAGTAACTATGTTAAATACCTTTTATTTATTTATTTATTTAACGATTCCATTTATTTTTAGAGAGGAGAAGGGAGGGAGACAGAGAGGAAGAGAAACAGCAATGTATGGTTGCCCCTCACATGGCCCTCATAGGGGACCCGGCCCACAACCCAGGCATGTGCCCTGACTGGGAATCGAACCAGGATCCTCTGGTTCCCAGCCTGCGCTCAATCCACTGAGCCACACCAGCCAGGGCCAGTTAAATACCTTTTAAAATGAGAGTACACTCTGTCTTTGACATTATCCAGATGAAGCAGTAAAATGACCTTAAATTAATTGGAAATAGTGTTAGTTTGGCATATTTTTTTATTAATGAATCTTTGTCCTAGAAATCTCCGTTTCATTTGCTATGTGAATGTTACTTTATTTGGAAATATGGTCTTCGGAGATGTAGTCAAGGTGAGGTGAGCCCTAATCTGATATGACTGGTATGCTTGTGAAAGGAGAAGAGAAACACAGGAAGAATGCAATATGATGATGGAGGCAAGAGATTTTTTGATGTTTCTACAAGCGTAGAGATGCCAGCAGTGTCAGAAGCCAAGAGAAGGGCATGGGACAGATTCTCCCTGAAGCCTTCAGAGAGGGCATGGCACCTTGATTTAGGGCTTCTAGCCTTCAGAACTGTAGGAGAATAAATTTCTGTTGTCTTAAGCCACCAGTTTGTGGTACTTGGTTGTGGCAGCCCTAGAAAACTAATACATCTAGGCATGGATGTAAATATCCAGCATTCACCTGAACCCCCTTTTTGAAATTAGACCAATGTAAACTCATCATTAATTCTTAATTCTTAATGTAAACTCATCTTAATTCTTAATTCTTTGAAACAATAGAAGTAACACTATCAAATGCAAAACTTGTCTATTCAACAAGATGTTCAGAAAAATCTAATAATTCAACAAAAGTCTTAGTTGTTTTTCAGTTAATGATTTAAAAACTGCAGCCAAATGAATAGATTAGCTTTATTAGCTATACTATAAGTTTTACTACAATGTATTGAGTGCCAATTCTGCTGCCAATTTTTTTTTTCTATTTGAACTACCGTAAAACCTTCACCATGTATTCATTCTGTAACATGATGTGTTTGTGGATAGACTTCATTTGGAAAAAAATATTGCATTAAAAAAATTTTTTTTAAAGATTTTATTTATTTATTTTTAGAGAGAAGAGAAGGAAGGGAGAAAGAGAGGGAGAAACAGCAATGTATGGTTGCCTCTCACATGGCCCTCACTGGGGACCTGGCCTGCAACCCAGGCATGTGCCCCGACTGGGAATCGAACCGGGAGCTTTTGGTTCCCAGCCCGCGCTCAATCCACTGAGCTACACCAGCCGGGCTGCATTAAAAATTTTAAAGAAGGCATCCTGTCTTCACACTACTGGATGGGTTGGTAAAAAAATAATAATAAGATTGAGGTTGTAACAGCAGGCTAATAAAAATTCCTTAGGGAATTTTCCGTAATTGAATTTTTTCTGATAGAAGAAGTGCCCTCTCCTCCTTTTCCCTCCCTCTTTCTCTTCTTCTTCCCTTCTTTCCTTCCTCCCTTCCTTCCTTCCATTTTAGAGCTCAAAGTTAAATTAGAGATAATCTAATTCGATTTTTAATTTGAAGCCCAGATAGGTACAACAGTGCCAAAGCCAGAACTAGATCCTAGATTTTCCTGATCCAGGTCTTCTTGCACCACATATATTACCTCCTTCTAATACAAGTGCTAATATGGCTACAAACAAGTGCTGTGAGACTTGATCCTGGGCGTTTGCTTTGTACAAGGTGCAATAATCAGCGCTGTGGAGGAAACCAAGGTGAAGGAGCCAAAGGTTTATTTCATCAAGTAGTTTGCATTCGACCAGAGAACATAAGTCACATCAGTGTGATAGTTGCCTTAAGAGTTTTTCTTTTCTTTTATTTCTGTATAGTGTTTACCACTTATTATCCTTTGGATGATGGTTCAAAGATAAACCATACGTTATTATAGAAAACCAACTATAGTAAACATACATAATTGCTCTTTCTGAGAATCATCAGATATTTTAGTTTCCTAACGGAGTGAGCCCAGTAGCAGCAGCACTTTTCTAAAATTAACTAATTAATTAATTTGGGGGAAACTCAATATTAGTTATGTGTTGAACTGCATGGGAAGTAGTTTAAAGAAAGATTTGTTAACATTTAAACTTGAGGGAAGGCAGTATTTATCGTTTATGGAAATTTGGAGGACAGATGTGATCTGTGCTGTCTTTTAAAATGAATTTCATGTATTGAAAAAGGTTTTACTACTACTATCAGCTAGTAGTAACATGAATGATTGCTGGAGGTTCTTACTGCAAGATAAGATTCTTGTTACATGCATTGCAGAAAAGACTGTCTCCTGTGTTACTCCATAAAGAAGTCGATAACAATTCTAAACCACTGAAGTACACACCACTGATACTGTCTTTTACTTGGCTGATTAGGCTCTTCATTTCACAATTTATAAAGGCTAGGAGCTTGATGAATGCTTGCGATTTAGCAAATAAAGAGAGAAATTTCATTATTTCCACAGACCAAATAAAAGAAAAGGTACAGATTTGACAACACAATGTGGCAGGACCAACTTAGGTAATGACATTGGAAATTGGTGATTTTCAAGGACTCATCCACATTCTCTTTCTTGCGTCTAGTGGGGCATGGTCAATTACATTTTTTTCCTACAGATTCTTGTCAACTCATTGAAATCTGTCTTTAGTTAAACAGCAGCAGTGATTCCCACATTCTCTGCAGCCCTATATTAAAGTCATTACATGACAAGTGTGATTCCTTAGGGAATTTTCTGTAATTGAATTTTTTCTGATAGAAGAAGTGCCCTCTCCTCCCTCTCCCTCCCTCTTCCTCTTCTTCTTCCCTTCCTTCCTCCCTTCCTTCCTTCCATTTTAGAGCTCAAAGTTAAATTAGAGATAATCTAATTTAGTTTTTAATTTGAAGTGCAGATAGGCACAATGGTGCTGAAGCCATCCTAGATTTTCCTGACCCAGGTCTTTTTGCGCCACATATATTATTTCCTTTTAATATAAGTGCTAATAAGGCTACAAACAAGTGTTGTGAGACTTGATCCACATATCCTGGGTGTTTGCTTTGTACAAGGTACAATAATCAGCGCTGTGGAGGAAACCTAGGTGAAGGAGCCAAAGGTTATTTCATCATGTAGTTTGCATTCTAACAGGGAATATAAGTCACAAAAGTGTGATAATTACCTTAAGAGTTTTTTTTTTCTTAAATCCTGCATAAAAAGGAATTAAGTGAATTGTCATCTTTTACTTCCCTGTCTTTTCTTCTGATTGCCTGTCTCTTCAATGGCAAGTTTATCTCTGAGGCCCAAGAGGCCCGTGGGCCAGCAAAGTCAGAGTTGGCCTCGCACCTTGGTACCTGGTTGCATGTTATTCACAAATGTCCCAAAGTTGGGGAAAATTCCTCTTCCTCTTAGTTTACAAAATATAGCATTAGTCAAAAGAATTCTTCTCTAGAAACTAAATAAAAGAGGGAGAAAATAGAAAAGCATGGAACCAAAAACAGTTGGTACTGACGAAGTTTCTTGGGCTAATGTTTGTGAAAGCCTAGCCAGAGATCTGTTTGACCAGGGCAGTTTATGAAGCCCCTTCAACTCCTCCTTTCTCTTCACTCCAAATGCCCAGAAAGGTACCCAGAGAATTTCCTATGCCTAGTCCCCTCTTCTCTCAACTTTTGGTCAAGGAAGGGATTGGAACAGAACTTCCAGTCACTGTAGCAAAACTGTATAGTATAAAACTGCATTAACTTCCTAAGGGAGCAAGCAATTCTTACCTTTGCCTGGATATTTCCGATGATACAAACAAAATGTCTTCATTCTTTCAGTGAGATACTGCTTCCTCCACTTTTCACAGTAGGAAAGCCTATTTCTTTACAAAGAGTTCCATGAAATTCAAGAGCTATTCAGGATGCTTGTGTTTGAGATGATGAGGGTGACTAAGTAATAATAATAGTTACAATAACGATAACATCAGCTACCACTTAATCTCCTTGCTTGTAGTAGAGATTAATATACTATCTTTATTTATTTATTTATTTTAAAGATTATATTTATTTATTTTCAGAGAGAGGAGAAAGGAGGGAGAAAGAGCAATGTATGGTTGCTTCTCACATGGCCCTCACTGGGGACCTGGCCTGCAACCCAGGCATGTGCCCTGACTGGGAATCGAACCAGGACCCTCTAGTTCCCAACCCGCGCTCAATCCAGTGAGCTACACCAGCCGGGTTATATTATCTTTATTTTATGTATTTTATTCAATGCTTATAAAAATTATATGAAAGTATCCTACTATTATTTCCATTTTACAAATGAGATGCTAAATAATTTGTCTGAGGTCAGTAAGTAATAGATATTTGATTCCATCACAGATCTCTGACAGCAAGCCAATTGCACACATCCTCTTTTTACTGGTAAGAAAGCCTCTCTTGAAAAGGCAGCATTCTAAATCTATGGATGGCTTATGTGGGGTAACTAATTGATGCTCTCTCTGCTGTGCTTTCTTAGTGCACTCAAGGACATCAGTGCACATTATCACATCAGCGTGCTTCTTTCTAGGAGGCAGCAAAGGGCCAACTACATAATTCCTCAGTTTTAGTTTATTCTGTCTTTAAGCATAAATTTTCCTACAGTGCTTAATGAGGAGGAAACCCAGAAAACATATTTAAGACTTGCTTTTGGAAATTTTCTTCTTTTCACTATTACTTTGTCAGTTTTATTTTACAGAAAATTTGATATAAAGAAACTCTCTTTTGCACACTACAAATGATCACTACAAATGATGATTTTTAGTATATGCAAATTGCACTTCAATTTTAAAAAGTAGAATAAAAGCTAATTTTAGATAATAAGTGTTGTTAAGAGAATAAAACAGGGAAATGAAACAGAACAAAGAAAAAATTCTTTTAAAAAACTTCAGTGATTTTCTCATATTTGATTTTGAGCATTTCATTTTTTAATAGCTTGTTTGTTCAAAAAAAAATTGGAATTACCATTTTTTAAACTTGACTATACAATATATAAAAGGAAATCCCAATTTTAAATCCTAGCCTTCCACATACATCTCTGCTTTCAGAATTAGGGATGTATTACCCTAAAAATGTGCCTGATCTTGCTAATGATTGCTGTGGCAACTCTTGGATGATGTAGCCCAAACTTGTATCTGAAGTTTGGTGTTTTGGAGAGGGTAATTATTTTAGGATTGAGAATTGATGAGATATGGCTGACAAATGACAGATGTATGGATAAGCAAAAACTCCTACCAATGAAGAGAAACCAATCCCACATCAATATGAAAAAAAAATAACACTAATTAATTATTGCATGAACACAAGAGAGTATATGCATCTAGGTAGACCACAAAAAACAGGAAATCAGGATTACTTTTCACACAGGTTATTCAGTGAAGTACCAGAAAATACAATAAAATTCTTATTCTGCTACATCTCAAAATAGGTTTCTAGATTAACTCTAGAGGTAAATATTTATGTTTCAAGGAGCAAAGAGGCCCACACATTTGGAGAAATCTTTGCATTGCAAGACTAGAGAACTCCTCCTTGGAGAAATTAATTTTCATTCTAGTACGTTAGAGCAAGGACTAAAATCTCTTTTTTTGTCTGTTTGTTTTTGTTTCAAAGAGACCCTTTCAAGAGGGGAAGAGAAGACAGCTACTTCCTTTCCCTTTATAAGCAACGGAAATTATTTTTTATTTTCTTCTCCTCTTCTCCCTACTCTTTCTCCTCTCCCTCTTCCTCCTTTTGTTTCTCTCCCTCCTTCTCTTCTCTTTCTACTTCTCCTTAAATTTGTCTCTACAGTAGGGAGGGTGGATTTTCATTTCTGATCTGTGACCTGTCCCCTGGACTGGAGTCAAGCTGGAATGCAGGCTGGCCTGGGTATTTATAAGCTGTTCGTGATGGATTACATATCCTGTGACAGCAACCAAAGATGCACCCTTTTAATTTTGTGGGTTAATTCAACTATTATAAAAAAAGTGAAAGCATAGATGTGTAATACAATTTTTATTTGGAGTTGTGATATCTGACAAACTCAAGATTTTTTTGAACCCAGCTAAGTATGAGAAAGGGCAAAAACCTCTGAAAAGCCAAAATGCAGGTCACAGAATCCATGTCCTCCATGCACTTTACAGAGTGCATTAAGCCCTAACTCAGTCTCTTCATACCTATTTGCTTGTCTGGTTTCTCAGTCCACAACAGATTAAATATAATATGTTAAAATGTGCAGTGGTGGTGAGAGTTGTTTCTAATATCAGAAAGTATAACAGTGGAAAGGCTGATATCAATGAACTATAGAGGAAAAGACCTATAATTTAGAAGATAGGAACTCTAATAGTATGGACACTAAAATATATATGTACTTTACATAAATATAATATATAAAGTGCTGAGTAAGTAGTAGATACTTAATTCATGTTGGTTTCTTCTATATTTTCTCTAAAAGCATTATTGTATTACATTGTAGTATAAAAATTAGTGTTCATAATATTACCTTGAGCTGTGAGACAAGTTTTATAGTCAAGGTGCTCTCTATAAAAAAAGAGCAGTGTATGTGTATATGATACGCTCATTTTAACTTGAAATGTTAAAATTAAAACATTTTCATGTTGAAAGACATAAATTTAATAAAATTTAGCCATGTTGGATAGAAATAATTGCTACTTTTATTAAAAGCTATTTTAAGCACTTTACATTGAATCTATAGATTGCTTTTATAGTATGGACACTTTAATTATGTTAATTCTTCCTATCCATGAACACAGTATGTGCTCCCATTTATTTGTATCTTCTTCAATTTCTTTCTTCAGTGACTTAAAATATACCAAATATAGGTCTTTTATATCCTTGGTTAGGTTTTTTCCTAGGTATTTGTGTGTGTGTGTGACAGTTGTGAATGGGATTGTTTTCTTAATTTCCCTGTTACTTCATTTTTGGCATAAAAATGCAACTGACTTCTGTATATTAATTTTAATTTTGTACCCTGCTACTTTGCTGAATTCATTGATCAGTTCTAGTAGTTTATTGGTGGAATCTTTGGCATTCTCTATGTACAGTATCATATCTGCAAATAATGACAATTTTACTTCTTCCTTTCCCATTTGGATTCCTTTTATTTCTTCTTCTTGTCTGATTGCTGTGGCTAGAACTTCTAGTGCTTTGTTGAATAGAAGAGATGAGAGTAGACATCCCTCTCTTCTTCCTGATCTTAAGGGGAACACTTGTAGTTTTGCTATTTGAGTATGATGCTGGCAGTGGGTTTGTCATATATGGCCTTTATTAGGTTTAGATGTGTTTCCTTTAAAATAATCCTACTTTGCTGAGGGTTTTTATCATAAATGAGTGCTGGATTTTATCAGGTGCTTTTTCTGTACCTATCAATATGATCATGTGGTTTTTATTCTTCATTTTGTTTATGTGGTAACTCACATGTAGTGATTTGTGAATGTTATACCAATCTTGCATTCCAAGAATAAATCCCACTTGATCATTGTTTGTGATCTTTTTAATGTGTTGCTGTATTTGGTTTGCTAATATTTTGTTGAGAATTTCAGTGTCTATGTTAATCAGGGATATTGGCATGTAATTTTTTTATTTGAAGTATCTTTATGTGGTCTTGGAATATATCAAGATTCCAATGATGTATTTCACAGAACTGAAACAAATATTTCAAAAATGTATGTGGAACCACAAAAGGCCCTGCATAGCAACAGCAATCCTCATAAAAAAGAACAAAGTTGGAGGAATCATGCTACCTAATATGAAACTATACTATAAGGCCATAGTAATCAAAGCAGTATGGTAATGACATAAAGAGAGACACATAAATCAATGGAACAGAATAGAGAGCCCAGAAATAAACCCATATATTTATAGTCAATTAATATTAAACAGAGGAAGCAAAGACATACAATAGACTAAAGATAGTTTATTCAATAAATGGCATTGGGAAAATTGGACAGACACGTGCAGAAAAATGAAACTAGACCATCTTCTTACACCACACACAAGAATAAATTCAAAATGGAGCAAAGACTTAAATGTTAGACCAGGAACCATAAAAATCACAGAAAAAAATATAGGCAGTAAAATCTTAGACATTGCTCATAGCAATATTTTATTGGATATATCTCCCCAGGCAAGGGAAACTAAAGAAAAAATAAACAAATGGGACTATATCAAGCTAGAAAGTTTTTGTGCAGCAAAAGAAAACATCAACAAAAGAAAAAGACAACCCACAGAATGGGAGAACATATTTGCTGATATATCTGATAAGGGGTTAACACCCAACATTTATAAAGAACTTACAAAACTTAACCGAAAAAAAATAAAAGCAGCTCAATTAAAAATGGGCAAAGGACCTGAATAGACGTTCCTCCAAAGAGGAGATACAGATGGCCAATAGATATATGAAAAGATGCTCATCGTGAGCTTCTGGTCAAGATGGAAGCATAGGTGAACACGGCTTGCTTCCTTGCACAGCCACAGGAAAAAAATACAACTAGATTACAAAACAGATATCTCCAAGAATCATCAGAAAATTGAGCTGTAAGAAGGTCCAACAATCAAGGAGTTAAGCCACATTCATCCAGACAGGCAGGTGGGACGGAGAGGCAGAGACGCACAGAGAGGCGTGGAGATGTGCAGAGAGGCACGGGGACTCAGAGACATGGAATGGGCAGTCCCATACCCACATATGGTGAATAATAATTGAGATGGATTCCTTGGGAGTGAAGGATCCCAGCCCCGCTCTAGACCACCCAGCCTGGGGATCCAGCACCAGGAAGATAAGTCCTCATAACTTCTGGCTGTAAACCACTGGAGATTGGGCCAGCAGAAGAAACAGGGATTCTCAGGAGTCTCCTATTAAAGGGCCCACAATGGACTTAGGACTCATGAAGACTCACACCCTCTGGGCTTTAGAACCATGGCAACAACAGGAAGAGCACCAGTGGCATATGGCAAGAAATTGAAGTGTCTGGCAAGTGCCAGGAGACAGCTTCTTTCCAGACAAAACTACAGAGGCCAGGCAGTGGCATTGTCACCTCTCTGACTCCTCCCCCACACAAAGCCACAGAGCTAGACACATGTTGTCCTGCCCTGGCAATTATATAAGACTCTGCCCTATCCAACATACCTGTGTGCTTTTCTACAATAAACCACACTAATAAGACAGGGAGTCAAAGGACCTCTACTTAATACACAGAAACAAACACCGGGAAACTGCCAAAATGAGGAGACAAGAAAATATGTCTCAAATGAAAGAACAGAACAAAACTCTAGAAAAAGAACTAAATGAAATGGAGATAATCAACCTATCAGATGCAGATTTTAAAACACTGGTTATCAGGATGCTTAAGGAACTCACTGGGTACTTCAATAGCATAAAAAACTACCCAGGAAGAAATGAAAGTTACACTAAGTGAAATAAAGAAAATTTTATAGGGAACCAACAGTGGAAGCAATGAAACCAAGAATCAAATCAGTGATTTGGAACATAAGTAAGAAAAAAAATTTAATTAGAACATCAAGAAGAAAAAAGAATCAAAACAAATGAAGATAGGCTAAGAAGCCTCTGGGGCATTTTCAAACATACCAACATTTGAATTATAGGGGTGCTGGGAAGATAACAGAAAAAGAAAGAGATTGGAAATTTATTTTAAAAAATAATGAAAGAAAACTTCCCTAATTTGGTGAAGGAAATAGACATACAATTTCAGGAAGCACAGAGAGTTTCAAACAAGATGGACCCAAAGAGAACCACACCAAGACACATCATAATTAAAATGCCAAAGGTTAAAGATAGAAAGAGAATCTTAAAAGCAGCAAGAGAAAAGCAGAGAGTTACCTACAAAGGAGTTCCCATAAGACTGTCAGCTAATTTCTCAAAAGAAACTTTACCAGGCTACAAGAAACTGGCAAGAAGTATTCAAGGTGATGAAAAGCAAGGACATGCAATCTAGATTACTCTATTCAGCAAAGCTATTATTTAGAATGGATGGGCAGATAAAGTGCTTCCCAGACAAGGTAAAGCTAAAGGAGTTCATTTATACCAAGCTGTTATTATATGAAATGTTAAAGAGACTTATTTAAGAAAAAGAAGATCAAAACTATGAACATTAAAATGGCAATAAATTCACAACTATGAACAAGTGACATTGAAAAACACACTAGGTAATTAAGCAGAACAGGTACAGATCATAGATATGGAGATCATTTGGAGGGTTATCAAGTTGGGGGTAGGAAGGAGAAGAATGGGAGAAAAGGTGTAGAGATTGAGAAGTACAAATTGGTAGGTACAGAGTAGAGAGTTGGATGTTAAGAACAGTATAGAAAATGGAGTAGCCAAAGAACTTAAATGCATGACCCATGGACATGACCTAGAGCACAGGTGGCAAACACAAGTCCCACAGGCCAAATCCAGCCCTACACCTTGTTTCTATCCGGTGGCAGCACCGAGCTCTCGCTTAACTGTTAAGGAGTAGTTATATTTATACAGTTCCAAAGTTACATTCGGCCCTTTGAAGGGAACTGCAAGGCTGACTTGGGACCCCCAGTAAAAATGAGTTTGGCACCCCTGACCTAGAGGGAGAATTGCTAGAGGGAATGGTGGGTACCAGGTGGAGGGGGCAAAGGGGAAAAATTGGGAAAACTGTGATAACATAATCAATAAAATACATTTTTATAAAAGATACTCAGTGTCGTTAATCATCAGATAAATGCAAACTAAAACCACAATAAGATATTATTTCATGCCTGTCAGAATGGCTATCATCAATAAATTAACAAACAGCAAGTGCTGGCAAGGATGTGGAGAATGGGGACCTTTTGCACTATTGGTGGGAATGGAGACTGGTGCAGCTACTGTGGAAAACAGTATGGAGACACCTAAAAAAATTAAAAACGGGTCTGCCTTTTGACCCAACAATCCCAATTCTGGGAATATACCTGAAGGTTCTCAAAACACTAATTAGAAAGAATATAAGCACCCCTTTGTTCATGGCAACATTATTTATAATTGCCAAGATATGGAAGCAGCCTAAGTGTCCATCAATAGAAGGGAGGATAAAACAATCATGGCACATTTACTTAATGGAATACTACTCAGTTGTAAAACAAGAATATTTTACCCTTTGCGACAGTATGCATGGACCCGCAGAACATTATGCTAAGTGAAATAAGCCAGTCAGATAAAGACAAATACCATATGATTTCACTCATATGTGGAATCTAATGGACAAACCGAACTAACAAGCAGAACGGGGACAGACTCATAGATGGAGAGCAGGCTGACACCTGGGGGTGTTGCTAGGAGGTGGAGGGATTGAGCAAAAAGGAAAAAGGACTCATGGACGTGGACAACAGTGTGGTCATTGCTGAGGGGAGGGATGTATAAGGGGACTAAATGGTAGTGGAAAAATATAATAAAGATTAAATTTAAAAAGGCTATTTTAAGTACTTTATGTACATTTGCACAACAATTTTTAACTAGTGTACTGCAAACAGTTTTAACATGCGGTACTTGACTATTCAGTGTGGGGCAGCGACCCCTTTTCCCTTAGATTGTCAAATAAAAAATGACAACAGCCAACACAACAATAGCTGTCTGGTGTGAACGAATTAAAATTATACCTATTTTTTTGTCACATCACCAAAAAAGTAATATATTTTTGGTATGCTGCAGAATTTTAGTAATTAGTTTGTATGGCATGAGATGCAAAAGACTGAAAATCTCTGCATTAGCACGTTATTTTGTAGCTTATTTATGCTGAAATAATGACACTCTTCCCACCTGAGCTAGATTATATCACTCTCTACCTAGTTTTATTATTAGTATCATTATTTTTCATGTAACCTAATAGCTGAATTTTTTTGTCCATGCCCTTTGCATCATAGATACTTTTTAAACTTTATGGACTTAATAATTAATTTAATCCATTTAAAATTTTATTGGCATTATGTATTTTCTTCATTTTTTAACACTGCACTGTAACTTCTATTAATGAAAAGCTGACTGAGATTGTGTAGTAGACTCCTCTAGATATGTTTGCCTCCTAAACTTAAGCAACTCCCCAATTTCAAGTAATTTTATACAGTTAATTCACATTTCTTTGTTTCCAGTGCCTTTCCCTGTGTGAAACAATACATTGCTGAATATGGTGAACAAGAGGATCTTTTACATAAATATCAATACATCCCATGTCATTTTCAGTTATAATGTTATCACACAGTTTGTTTCTTCCTAGCTGTGTAGCGAACTTTTCAAACCTTACTAATTCACCTTGAAACTTGTAATTTATTTCTTAATAGGCTAAGGCTAATACATATGTGAAATTCAGCAGAACAAGTATATGAATTAAGAATTAGGTGACCAGTTCAAGTTAAGTATGAGACAATACCTGTTATCACCTATTGGTCACAAATTGCCAACTTCCTTTAAGGAAGTTTAAATATTCTTAAAAGTCTTAAAACAAGACTTAATTTAGATTTATTTATTTTTCCCTGTAGACCCATAGTGATTCACCTTGGCATTTTTAAATTTTATTTTTTAATTACAGTTTTATATTGAATATTGCATCAAATTCAATTTTATTTTGAGTTAGTTTCAGGTGTAGAGCATAGTCATGATACAATCATATACTTTGGGAAGTATTTCTCAGTATTTCCAGTACCCACTTGGCAACCTTCCTAGTCTTAATTCAGATTTAAAGATGTCAATTCATAACAATCTTGGCTCACAATTAGGTGTCTGGTAATCTAATTTTGGATGTAAACACATTTACAGTTACTGCAGTCTTACCTTTCATTTTAATCTGAATTCATTCATTAATTTTACACAATGTCAGTAGTAGGTCAAATTATTATATCAATAAAGTATAGTCCCTAAAAAATATGACGAAAGAGGCCAGAGCTAATTTTAACTTAGACTTTTTAGATTTCATAACCTACTTATCCTTATATGTGGTCAAGAAATCCTCAACTGAGCGTTGTTCCAATAGACTATTTTTAAAAATCAGCTATTTGCAATTTACATAGAAACTGCCTATGTAGGTGACATGAAAACTTAAGTCCCCAGGTTACTTTACAAAAGCCTTTTATTTAAATAATGTGTGATGTGTGCATTTACAATTTTGACCTCCAGAAGTGTGTGCGGGCGTAGCATAATGATGCTTGCTGTTGTTTAGATTTAGGATTAGACTAACATTTAATAGCAGTGACGATGGTTTGAGGAATGGTCCCACCTATCTGCTCTTTGTCTATATCTATCTTATAAAGTCTAGTGCCTCTGATCTTCACTCTCAGGGGATCAGTCCTCATAGGCATTTAGAACTCATTCTGAGTTTGGACAAACAGGTTTAAATCCTGGCTCTCTCTTGATCATGTGTCTTTAGACAAGTTTCTTAATCTCCCTTAGTGTCAATTTTATTATTTATAAAATAAAGATAATAATGGCACCTATTTCATAGGATTGTCAACAGGATTAAATGGAATAATTCACTGGAATTGTGCTTAGAATATACTAAGTATGTGACAGTTGTCACCATGATAGTGCCTGGAATCCTTTACTACGGTATCCTGCCAAATCTCTTCTTCAGCATCACAAATTGCTTCTCATGCAAAATGATCTTAGTCTATTTTTTGTGTCCCGCCAAATAAAGTTATTCATTTATTCAATACAGTTGATAGAATTCAGGTAGATCTTAGAAAGAAAGCAATTTAGTTATATTAATTTTTAAAGAGATGGGAGTCACTGATAGCCATATCCCTTTATGAATTATTCGTTTTTTAAGAAGAGATTTATTATTTTCTTCAATCTAATTTCTAATTGTTGAAGATGTAGGCAAAGAAATAAATTGAAGTAAAGGCTATAGATAATACAGGGAAAAGGTACTTTTGTGGTACATTGCCAATCAGGTTGACTGGCATTGCCCAGAGGCTTATTTTGGCTTCAGCAACAACAAGTTCAATCTTTTTGTCATAGTTTTTCTTCTTTCTTCCTCTTCTAAAGCATCTGTTCTCCAAAATATATGAACTCTTTGTTAGAGACAATAGTGCCACAATAGGAGGCAAGGATTGGGGAAACGGTGAGGTGTGCTGCAGGCTGGGAGAGGACATGGGTGGCTGGTGGCTAATCTTAGGTAGTTATGTGTAAATAGGGACTACCTTTATTCTCAAGGTTGGAGAGATAAATACATTAATTCACTGAATACTAGGTTTGGACATATAGATACATAGCGGATTCTTTAGCTAATTGTCTAGGTTATAAACAGTCTGTTTTAGGAGAAACATACCAGTTCTTTGGAGATAGGCTTTGTTTTCTTAACAGTGAAAAGCACTATTTGGGTTAGTCTTTACTGTTCAGTTTGAGTGAAAATAGTGTCTAGGTGGTGGCTGATTTTCTCATAAAGACAATTTAATTGGCAAGTAGGGAGTTGTCAGAGCTCTGACTCCTATCTTTGGCAGCGGAAGGCTTAGAAGAAAGAGGAAAGGGAAGAAAAAGGAGCTGGGTAACACATTGTCACAGGTCCTCACTTTAGTACAGTGTGAGCAACACTGCAGTTGCCATGATGCTGGCCCCGGAGACATGGCTTAGGGAGCCAGAAATGCTTCTCAGATACTTATTGGAAATTTTGACTACCTGCAGATGGAATTTTACATAGTGAAGTTAAGAAATACTAAATGTCATAAGGTAGAGTGAAATGGCATTTTCTGGCTATAGGAAGATTTTATGTCCATTATCTCACTTAATCTTTAAAAGTAATCTTTGAAAATAGGTAGAATGGATAGTTTTACCTCTAAATGGCAGACATGAAAAATGAGATTACTAAAAATCATATAGCTTCTTAATAGCAGAATCAAGAAAAAACATAGATCTCCATTTTTTGTGTTTCTATTATCATATTATTTTTATAAAAAAACAGTAAAACAAAGCAATGCAGAGACTTCACTGGTGAATTCTACCAGACATTTATAGAAGAATTAATACCAGCTCTCACAGCTCTCCAGAAAAATAGAAGAAGAGGGAAAACTTCTGAAATATTCTATAAGGTCAATATTATTACCTTGATACCGAAAGCAGGCAAAGATATCACAGGAAAATAAAACAACAGACTAGTGTTCCTTATGAATACAAATACAATTTTTTTTAACTGAGTGCAGCAACATATAAAAAGGATTATACACCATGACAAAGTACAATTTATCCCAGGAATTCAAGATTTGTTTACCATCTGAAAATCAATTAGTATAGTACATCCTATTAATGGAATAAAACAAAAACCCCATGATCATCTTTATAAATGCAGAAAAAGCATTGAACAAACCAGCATCCTTTCATGATAAAAATACTCGGTAATCTAGAGAAGCAAACTTCCTCAACCTAATAAAAGAAACCTTACAGAAACCTACAGCTAGCATCACAACTAATGGTAGACAAGTGCATGCTTTCCTCTTAATTTCAGGAACAATACACACATTACTGTCACTTTTTTTCAACATTGTCCTGGAAGTTCTAACTAGGGAAATTATTCCAGATACAAAAGACATACAAATTGGAAAGTAAAAAGTATAACTATCTGTATTCTCAGAGGATTTGATGTTCTCTATAGAAAAACCTTAAAAATCCACAAAAAATATTACATTAATATCAATGTTGTAAGAATGAACTTCCCAGACCAACCCCCCCAAAAAAAAACTAAAGGAGTACATCATCACCAAACCATTATTATATGAAATGTTAAAGGCACTTATTTAAGCAAAAGAACATCAAAACTATGAATGCTAAAATGGCAACAAATACATATCTATCAACAATTGAATATAAAATGGCAACAAATACATATCTATCAACAACTGAATATAAAAAACGAATATAAAGAACAAAGGCAGAATCATGGATATGGAGAATGTTTTGATGGTTGTTGGGTGGGAGAAGGGCTTGGGAGAATGGTTGAAGAGGTGAGGGAATTAAGAATAGGTAGTGACAGAACAGCCATAGAATGTAAAGCCCAGTATAGGAAATGGAGCAGCCAAAGACCTTAATACACATGACCAATGGACATGAATGAAGCTGTGAGGATTGCCTGAGGGAGTGGGATGCTGAGTGGAAGTACGCAAAGGGGGAAAATTTGGGACAACTCTAATAGCATAATCAATAAAATATAATTAAAAAAAATCACTGTTAAAAAAATCAATTGCATTTCTCTACATTAACAATGGACAATCCAAAAAGAAAATTAAGAAAAGAATTCTGCTTACAATAGAACACAATTCCACTTATAATAGCATCAAAATTAATAAAATTTTTAGACAAAATATAACCAAAGAAATGATTTACACATAGAAACTATAAAGTATTTTGAAAGACCTAAATAACAAAAAGACATTCATCTAAACTGCAAAACTCAATGTTGACAAAATGACAATACTACTCAAAGTGATATACAAATTCAATGTAAGCTCTATCAAAATTCCAGGTGGTGTTTTTTTTTTGAAGAAATTGACAAGCTTATCCTGTATTGATATGGAAATGCCAGGGACCCAAAGAGCCAAAACATTCTTGAAATATGAAAGACTCATACTTCTAATTTAAAAACTTATTAGGAAGCTCCAATAATCAAGACAGTGTGTTTCTGGCATAAGGATAGACATACAGAGCAGTGGAATAAAATTGAGAGTTCAGAAATAACCCTAACATTGATGGTCAATTGTTTTTGACAAAAGTGTTGAGATAGTTCAATAGAGAAAGAATAGAATTTTTTCAACAAATAGTGTTTGAACAGCTGGAGGAGAATGAGTTTGGACCTCAACCTCATACTATATAAACAAATTAACTCAAAATGAGTCTTGGGCATAAATGTAAGAACTAAAGCAATAAAACTCTCAAAGAAAACATGATATATGTTTCCATTTATAGGAAATGCCTAGAAGAAACAAATCAATGGAGACAAGAAGTAGATCAGAGTTGCCTAGGGCTGAGGAGGAGTGAGAAAGGGGTAGGGAGTGACTGCTAATAAGTACGGGTGTTTAGTTTTTTTTTTTGGAGGGGAAGATGAAGTGTTCTCAAATTAGTTGGTGGTAATGATTGCACAACTCTGAAATTCACTACAAAATCCACTGAATTATATACTTTAAATGTGTGAATTTTTATGATATGTGAATATTTTAATATAACTGTTAATAATAAAGACAGTGGAGTCTCCTCACCTGGATATCATGTCCTCCTAACTATGACTATTTTTCCTAAATTTTGTCTAATATTATACCTAGTTGAAGTTGATTACTATTTCTGTTTTTATTGAAATTATCAGATATATTTTTAAAAAAGATTTTATTTATGTAGTTTTAGAGAGAGGGGAAGGGAGGCAGAAAGAGAGGGAAAGAAACATTGACCAGAGAGAGAAGCATCAATTAGTTGCCTCTTGCATGCCCCCCATTGGGGACCAACACATGTGCCCTGACTGGGAATCCTACGGGCGACCCTTGCCCTGAGAAACCACCCAACCAGCTGAGACACACCAGTCAGGAGTTTTGGTTTATATCATTTTTAAAAGAGAGTCTTAAATGGGGTCACCTTTCCCATTATATCATTCTTCAAAACATAGCTGCAGATATTTGACCAAAGATTTAAAATGCTGTTTTGGAGCTGGGGGGAGAAGTGATTTACATTTTGTGTCCCATGTTTTCCTACTTTATTTGTCAGAATGCATTCAATCAAATAAACTTACCATAATAGCTATTTACCAACTGGCAAATACAGCAGCTAAAACCGTAAACCACTAATTGCTACCTCCTTTGAATCTCTGCAATGCTTTTTTTTTTCTATAATTTATGTCAATTACCATTTGTGGGCTTGTGTAAATGTATTTACATATTTGTAAAGTTTTTAAAAGGCTTACACAGTTCCCTACAAATACAAACTAATCAATAAGTATTTCCTTTGGATGCTTTATAAGCCAGTCTCCACACTGGGGAAGAGGAGTTGAGTATTAATTCCTATGAATGGATTTTACTGATAACTCAGAAACTGATAGAATGGGTTAAGATTAAGGATGTTCTGTTTACTACTACAAGGCTCATTATCTAGTAGCCAGCTTTTAACCAGAAAATGGTATTGGATAGATCTTTGTAAAATACATTTGTCTAGATGAATTTGATTTCTTGGAATTTTTCTAAATAAAGTTCAAAATAGAATTTTTCCTCCTATAAATTCTTAAAAGTAAGAAACAAATGCAGAAAAGACTTCATATTGTACAAGTATGCCATATATGCAAGGTATAATTTAGCAATAATATGAAATGTTTAGTAAGTGACCAAACATTTAAATAAGCATCTTTTGTTTGTGAATAATGAGTTTTACATCCTCCTTTCCAATTTGGATGCCTTTTATTCCTTATTCTTGTCTGATTGCTGTGGCTAGAACTTCCAGTATTATGTTGAATAAGAGTGGTGATAGTGGACAACCTTGTCTTGTTCTTCATCTTAAGGGGAAAGCTTTTAGTTTTTGCCTGTTGAGTACAATGTTGGCTGTAGGTTTCTCATATATGGCTTTTATTATGTTGAGGTATGCTCCCTGTATTCCCACTTTGCTTAGTGTTTTTATCACAAATGGGTGCTGGATTTTATCAAATGCTTTTTCAGCATCTATTGATATGATCATGTGATTTTTGTCCTTCATTTTGTATGTGGTGTATTACAATTATTGATTTTCAAATATTGTGCCATCATTGCATTCCAGGGATGAATCCCACTTGATCATGGTGTATGATCTTTTTAATGTATTTCGGAATCCAGATTGCCACTATTTTGTTGAGGATTTTAGAATCTATGTTCATCAGAGATATTGGCCTATAGTTTTCTTTCTTTGTTGTGTCTTTACCTGGTTTTGGAATTAGCATGATAGCAGCCTTGTAAAGAGTTTGGGAGTCTTGACTCTTCTTGAATGTTTTGGAATAGTTTGAGAAGGATCGGAATTAGTTCTTCCTTAAATGTTTGGTAAAATTCACCTGTGAAGCCATTCGGTCCAGGGTTTTTTTGGTCCAGGAGATGACATGATAGTGTACATAGAAAACTCTGTAGTCTTAACCCCAAAACTGCTCAACCTAATAAGTGAATTTGGCAAAATAGCAGGGTACAAAGTCAATATTCAGAAATCGATGGCATTTTTGTATACAACAAAGAACTATCAGTAAGAAAAACTAGGAAAAAAAACATTAGCAAAACTATAGCTAAAAAAAACGGTTAGCAAAAAAACTATAGCAACAAGAAAAATAAAGTACCTGGGAATAAATTTAACCAAGGAGGTAAAGGACCTGTACTTGGAAAATTACCAAACACTGAAGTAAGAATTTAAGGACGATACAAGTAAATGGAAGAATATACCGTATTCATGGATTAGAAGAATTAACATCATTGAAATGTCCATACTACCCAAAGCAATCTGTAGATTCAGTGCAATCCCTATTAAAATACCAATGGCCTATTTCACAGATCTAGAACAAATATTTCAAAAATTTATATGGAACCAAAAAAGACCCTAAATAGAATCAGCAATCTTGAGCAGGAAGTACAAAGTAGGAGGGATTGCAATACCTGATATCAAATTATATTACAAGGTCGCTGCAATCAAACAGTCTCATACTGGCATAAGAATGGACACAGATGAATGGAACAGACTAGAGAACCCAGAAATAAACCCAAATCTCTATGGTCAATTAATATTTGACAAAGCAGACATGAGCATACAATGGAATTAAAAATAGCCTCTTCAATAAATGGTGTTGGGAGAACTGGACTGGTATATACAAAAAGAAAATGAAACTAGACCACCAGCTTACACCACATACCAGAATAAACTCAAAATGGATAAGAGACGTAAATATAAGTCATGACACCATAAAAGTCCTAGAAGAAAACATAGGCAGGAAAATTGCAGATATCTCATGTAGCAATATGTTGCTGACATGTCTCCTAGGGCAAGGGAAATAAAGGAAAAAGTAAACAAATGGGACTACATCAAACTAAACAGTTTCTGCAGAGCTAAAGAAATCATCATCAAAATGAAAGTGAAACTGACTGCATGGGAGAGCATATTTGCCAATAATACATTGGACAAGGATTTAGTCTACAAAATGTATAAAGAACTCATATGACTCAAATCCAGGAAGACTCACAATCCAATTAAAAAATGGGCAAAGGACCTGAACAGACACTTCTCCAAGGAGCACATACGGATGGCCCAGAGACATATGAAAAGATGCTCAACATCACTAGCCATCAGAGAGATGTAAATTAAAACCACAATGAGATATCCACCTCACACCTGTCAGTATGGCCACCATTAATAAATCAATAAGCAACAATTCCTTAAAAAACTAAAACTGGAACTGCCATTTGACCCAGCAATTCCACTGCTGGGAAAATACCCTAAGAATCCGGAGTCACCAATTCAAAAGAAGTCATGCACCGCTATGTTCATAGCAGCACTATTTACAATAGCCAAGTGCTGGAAACAGCATAAGTGCCAATCAGTAAATGATTGGATCAAAAAAGTGTTGTGCATTTACATAGTGGAATACTGCACAGCAGAAAGAAAGAAGGAATCTCTGCCTTTTGCAGCAGCATGGATGGAACGGGAGAGCATTATGCTAAGTGAAATAGGCCAGTCAGTGAAATGAATACCATATGATCTCATCTATAAGAGGAATCTAATGAACAAATAAACTAATGAACAAATAGAGCCATAGGCATGGAACTGACTGAAAGTGACCAGAGGGGAGGGTGGAGGGTGATAATAGTGGAAAGAATGGTAGGGGAGTGACTATATAAAGAACATGTGTGAATGACAGATGGACATGAAAAACGATGTGGGAATTGACTGTGGAAATGGGGTTGGGATGGGCAGAAGAGGGCAAAGGGAGACTAATTGGGACAACTGTAGTAGAATAACAATAACAAATTATTTAATAAAAAAACTTTAAACATTCCAATGTCCAAATCATAGGGGTGCCAGAAGAAGAGAAAGAGCAAGAAATGGAAAATTTATTTAAAAAGTAATGAAAGAAAACTTCCCCAACCTGGTGAAGAAAGTAGACATATAAGTCATAGAAGCCCAGAGAGTCTCAAATAAGTTGGACCCAAAGAGGAACAAACTAAGATACATCATAATTATATTACCCAAGATTAAAGATAAGGAGAGAATCTGAAAAGCAGCAAGAGAAAAGGAGACAGTTACCTACAAAGGAGTTCCCAGAAGACTATCAGCTGATTTCTCAAAAACCTTACAGGCAAGAAGGGGTTGGAAAGAAGTATTCAAAGTCACGAAAGGCAAGGACCTACATCCAAGATTACTCTATCCAGCCAAGCTATCATTTAGAATGGAAGGGCAGATAAAGTGCTTCCCAGATGTGGTAACATTAAAGCCCTTCATCACATAAATCCCTTTATTTCATAAGGCCCTTATTATATGAAATGTTAAAGGGACTTATCTAAGAAAAAGAAGTTCAAAACTATGAATACTAAAATGACAACAAACTCACAACTATCAACAACTGAGTCTAAAAACAAAACAAAAACAAAAACAAACCGCAAACAACTAGAACAGGAACAGAATCACAGAAATGGAGATCACATGGAGGGTTATCTGCAGGGAAGGGGTGGGGGGATAATGGGGGGAAAGGTACAAGGATTAAAAAGCATAATTTCAGGAACTACTATAAAGGACACATGGACAAAACCAAGGGGGAGGGTGGAAGCAAGGGAGGGAGGGAGATTTGGCTGGGGTGGTGGGGAGTGGTGGGGAGAAAATGAAGACAACTGGAATTGAACAACGATAAAGTAATTAAAAAAGAGAAGCATAATTGGTAGGTACAAAATAGGGAAAGGTTAAGAATTGTATAGGAAATGGAGAAGCCAAAGAACTTATATGTATGACCCATGGACATGAACTAAGGGGGGTGTGGGGAATGTTGGAGGGAATGGGGTACCTGATGGAGGGGGATAAAGAGGAGAAAATAATGCAACAATTATAATAGCAAAATCAATAAAGTATACTTAAAAAATATCCTCACTTAAAGCAATGAAATAAATAAATGAACAAGCATCTTTCATAAGAGGTCCTTGGCAGGCAACATAGTTTTTTCACTAATAGTACTATTATAAAAGCATTTCTTTAGGTTTTCTTTTGGAATTTCTGTCAAAGCTAGTGTGCAAGTTACATGAGTAAACAGTCTTCATAATTTTTAATCATACTTGGTTTGTAACCAAAATTGTATTACTCAAGTTAGTCAACCACTTTATTCTTGGCTTAGCTCAGCATCATTTAATGTTGCCTCCAAAATTGTATCCACTCTCACAACAGGAAGCCATGCTATCATTAACAGTTTTTAAAAATGGTTTTTGTGCTTTGCAATATAAGGAAGATGTGTCTTGGTTCACTGCCAGGTGCTTGGTAAGCATTCAAGTAAGTGTTTCTTGAATGAATGAGTGGGTATCATGTTTGTATTACTTTGTACTACTTTGAAGAGAACAATATTCATTTAGCAATATCTGTATGTGTCCCCAAATCAATTATTTTACATTCATAATATGAATATACTGATTCTATTCTTGCTATTAAGCTCTTATTTTTTCTGTTCATGAAATGGCTTTTGACCTATTTACATAGGCATGCGTCTATTCATTTATGTACCTCTGCCTAATCATGAAAATAAAGTCTAATCAATAACAAAACAGACTTGTTTCAGATTTCGCACCAGCCTTCCATGCCTTCATTGTTAAGATTTGTAGAGCTCTGTGATTTCTTCAGCCCATTTCCAAATGTCTGCATGATAAACATCACTGGGCCTACAGATCTGAATGCATCTGCACTCATCAGCACCCACATCCTTCCATATTTTGTCATAGTTTCCTGCCCTGTTACTGCAGTGGCTGTAGTGGCTGCTGCTCCGGTAATGAGGTTAGAGCTGACGTCCATGGAGACAGTGAGAAGGTGCTGCTGAAAGTCTGTAACTTTGTAGTCATTTGTCATGTTCTTGCCCACCCCATTTAACAAATTGGTGGCATTTCTCATTGCAGAGAATGTTTATTTCTTATAGTGTCTTTCAAAACTTGTTATTTATTGTTTTGTCTATTCTTTCTTTAGCCTCTTATTCCATGAAAAATAGGAACAATTGCTGAAATAGAAGAAAATACAATGGATTTGCAAAATTTTCTAAGGTTCTTCTCTTATAGACTCAAATTTTAATTAACAGTTCATCTTTCTTTGTACCACCAAAGTTTACTAAGGGCGACTAGAATGAAACATCTCCTTTCACAAAGCCTCCACTGATAGGGATCAGCTTAAATGATCTCACTTTTTGGGGATCGCCAGAGTTCTCTTGGCTTTGTTTATTTTGCATTGTATTGAAATTATGTGAGTGCAGGTCTTAGTTGTCGTAAATAATAAAAACATTAACAATGACTACCATTGATTAAGTATTTTCTTTGTGCCAGACACTTTACATATAAGATCCCATTTATTTCTTACACCTACCTTGTGGTAAAGGTGTTATGATCATCTTCATTTTATCTCTCTCTCAGCACACACACACATGATTATATATGCATATGATTTTACACGCATTTGTATATGTAGAATATTGTGGTTTTTATAAAGATTATTTAGCTCATAATGAAAAGTCAAGTAAGTTACTCTGGGCAAAATAACCTTGGGTCTTATTTTTTGCCATAAGAATTTTTTGCCCTGGCATTTAATGTTCTTGTAGGGATGTTTTAAACTCACCTGGTTTGGATCCCTTGAAGGGCATAGCTGTATTACTACTTGAGTACCTGAAGAATTTTTTACTTAATCTTGAAGATTAATAACCTTTTCCCTTGATACATTGTGTGCCATTTCTATCTGAACATGGAATTCTCTCCCTATTTCACAGAAAATTTCCCATATTATATTGAATAATTTCATATTTCATGTGTTTAGTTTTCTATTTCAGGAAAATACACATGATTAGATGCTGAATAAATATTAGAAAATATAAGGAGCAAAGAGTAAGAACAGGTGTCATGTCTAGAGTTTAAGAAACTTACTACTGAAGAGGTCAGAATGTCTGGGAGGCCCATCCGAAACACTTCACCTAAAGGTCTCCTTAATGTGCATGCAGCCATCCTTGCCACAATGCAAGTAGTGAGCACTGCTTCCTTTAACTGCTTTTTAAAATTAGCATATAACATCATTAGTGTGAATTTACTTTGGGCTAAATTCTGTGTAGACATTAATACTCTAATACAAAATCTATAATTCTTTGTGTCAAACTTTTACTGAAAAAGTGTGAAGCCTACAGGAAAATTGGAAGCTAGCAAACTGTTTTTTTTTAATACCTCAGTGTACTGATTTTAAACACTTCACTATTGGAAACTAAATTCTATCATCTTATACCTAAAATTTCAGTACTTATCGCCAAAGAACAAGATTTATCTATACAGTCACAATACCATTATCTAAGCCCCCAAATTTCACTTTGAAAGGGTATTACCTAAAATGTAATTTATATTTAAATTTCCTCAGTTGCCTCAAATTTTGTTTGCTGCTTGTCGCTCCCAGGATCCATTTGTATAGTGCACATTACATTTAATTTTCATGTTTCCATAGTTACCTTTTTTATAAACAGCCCTTGTTTTTATAACTTTAACATATTTTTAGGAATTCTGCGATCTAAATTTTTCTGATTGTTTCCTTGTGAATATGTTTAGGTTAAAGGTTTTTGGCCAGAATACTAGAAGGGTGATATGTACTTCCTATTATATCATGTCAAGAGACAAATAACATCAGTTTATGCCATTCTTTGTAATGTTAACAGTTCACTTGGTTAAGGTGTTGGCTGCTAGATCTCTCCACTGCAAATGTAGCTTTCATTTAGTAATTATCAGGTTATCTGTGGGATGTCACTGAACTGCATGAACCGTCCCCATTGTCCCACAGCCCTACACTCACTGCATTTAATATTCATCAGTGATGCTTGCCTGAATTAATCGTTACTTTGGCCGTGTCTCAATGACAGTTTTCTAATTCTACCACTGGGTCTTCGTAGCACAACTGAGACCTTCTTAAGAAGGACCTCCAGCTTCTTCCTCTTCTTTTTTTCTGTCTAGTGGATTAAAATGAAATCTCTTTAATAGAAAGACATAAGTATTCACAGATGTCTGATGAACACTAGAGCACAGATAAAGTGTACCTACATTAACCTACTTTCTAACTTCTTCCAGTATCGGAGGGGAGTTCAAAAAACATGTGAATAATCTTTAAGGAAAACAAAGACATGCCACATAACGTGTTTCTTCAGTACATCTTAAATATGTTTCTCTTCCATCAAGTAAAAAGTAAAGAAACACCCAGTTGCAAAAGATAAGGAGGAGCAATACCCTAAGGACTCAGAAATTGATTTATTGCAGGAAAATGAAGAGTATTTTAGAAAATATCTGCCTCAAGATTTTTTTGTTTATTTGTTTTGCTTTGTTCTTTTATGTTTTTTAAATCAAATTTATTGGGATGACATTGGTTAATAAAATTTTTGGGGCTTTAAGTATATAATTCTATGATGCACAGTCTGTATGTTGCATTCTGTGCCCTTTACCATTCCCCACCCCCTTCCCTCCATAACCACCATACCGTTGTGCTCACTCTTTTAAACAGAAGAGAACACCGCTTCTATGAAACATGAGCCAGCTGCTTTCTAATTTACCTGGTCTGGAGTGGACAGAGCTTCACTCCCACCACTACCACCATTGCTCCTCAGCCTTTTGGCTAAATTCAAATGTGGAGAGGATCCCAGACATTGGTATTTTAAAGTCTCTCCAGGTGATTTTAATGTGCAGTCAGGCATGAAGACCTAGGAACTGTTAGGGGAAGAAAAACTAATTCCAGGTAGGAAAATGGGTGAAATGTGGACATGCAGAGCTTGAGGGAGGTAACTCCATATGAAAAGAATAGCATGAGCAAAAGGTAACCTACTTATGGCAAAGATTTTATCTTCTTTTCACCAGATGAGGCATTTTTTTTTTCCTGGCACATGTACCTGAATGGTAACTCAATAGATAATGTAATGAAGTGAGCTCATTTGTAAAACTCAGAAGCAGAAGTGTTTCTGTGATTTTAGTTAAGGAAAAGTAAAATAATATTCTTGAAAATGTCCCACAGCTTGTCATTTGCAGTACAACAAGCCCTTTTAGGCCCATTTGTGTAAGGAAATTGCACCTTTTGCTGGGTGGCAAGATATTAAACAACACATGGCTTATTGAAAATATGTTCTGCTTTAGCAATGGTATTGGAAAAGAGCAAAAATGTCCAAACTTGGTTTTTGTGTTTTTGCTTTAACCACAGGTTCAAAAAGTGAATTTCAAGCTTGTAAATACTGGTTATGAGACAGAAGAAACATAATGTAAATATTTTGAAGGAATAGTAATCAAGATCTGTGAGTCACAGACAGCTACTAGATGAAAAGTACAAAACCAACCATATCAGGGCTTCGGATCAGAGTAAGGTTTCAATTTTGCTATCCACTGAGAATAACTAAATTGAAGATGAATATTAATAAATACTGGCAATTGAAACTATTGCATTTGTCTGGTAATGAATTTTTTTGAGTTTTGAACATATTCCTAAGGTAAAAATACATTTACTATATGAAAAGATAGGAAGAAACCCTTAGGAAATGTTATCTGCTCCTGTATTACATTTTCAGAAAAGTACAAGTTTTGGAGAAACAGATAAGCAGAATGGCAGAGAGTATGGGGCCCTGAGGCTTAAATATGTATGGTCATGATTCCGGGATACAGAGAAAAATTATGTCAATCAAATTTAGAAAATAATACTATTTTTCCTCTGCACCTGAAAACATTGCCTAGGATATTGTCTGTCCTTACAAGATGATAGTTACTTTAAGAGTGCCCTCCAACAGGTTTATAAATGGTGACCCGATGTTCCACTGCATGCCCTGGAAAGTTCTAGGTGTCCTGAGGTGGATCCTATAGTGCAGGGACTCAAGAACCTGTATAAAAATAGATATGTTGTCATACATTTCCAAACAGTGTTCGAAAGCAGAGATAAGAAGAAGAGAAGGGAAAAATGAGAGGCAATAGAGTGGTAAGAAAACTGGCTGCAGTGTCCGGAGACTGAGGTTTTAGCTGTGTCTCTGTAACCAGCTGTGACTTGGGTAAATCATCTTACCTGTTGATCTCCCTTGAAATGTGAGCTTTGGCTAGTATTTTAGTAGTTTATAAATGTTTAAAGAAACAGATCTATTCTCCCCTGGAATTAGATCTTACTTCAGATCACAATATGTAAAACAGATGAAAATGATGATTCAGGGGAGAAGTCCTGTCCCAATTTAAATTTTTCCTCTAATATAGGAAAAGAGCTGAATTGATCTGAATTTTCTCTCATGTTTTTGCTGTACATCAACATAATGACATCTTTTAAAACATAGGAGTAAAACCTCAGACATTGCTTGTAGTAATATTTTTTTTCCGATATATTGCCTCAAGCAAGGGAAACAAAACAAAAAATAAACAAATGGGACTATATCAAACTAAAAAGTTTTTTCACAGTAAAGGAAAGCATCAAGAAAATGAAAAGATAACTCACTGAAAGGGAGAACATATTTGCCAATGTTATATCTTGGATAAGGAGTTAATATCCAAAATTTATAAAGGAGTTATACAACTCAGTACCAAAAATAACAAACAATCCCATTAAAAATGGGCAAAGGACCTCAATAGACATTTCTCCAAACAGGCCAATAGAAATACAGAAAGATGCTCTATACTATTAATCATTAGAGAAATGCAAATTAAAACCACAATGAGATATCACCTCACACTTATGAGAATGGCCATCATCAATAAATCAACAAACAATAAGTGCTGGTGAAGATGTGGAGGAAGGGGAACCCTTTTGCACTGTTGGTGGGAGTGCCAATTGGTGCAGCCACTGTGGAATGTAGAATGGAGTTACCTCAAAAAATTGAAAATGGAGCTGCCTCATGACCCAGTGATTCCACTTCTGGGAATATACCCAAAGAAACTTGAAACACTAATTCTAAAGAATATAAACACTCCTATGTTCACAGCAGTGTTATTTACAATAGCCAAGATCTGGAAAC
This sequence comes from Micronycteris hirsuta, assembly GCA_004026765.1. Classification (NCBI taxonomy): domain Eukaryota; kingdom Metazoa; phylum Chordata; class Mammalia; order Chiroptera; family Phyllostomidae; genus Micronycteris; species Micronycteris hirsuta. Next base: position 26,321 of record PVJI01011563.1, on the reverse strand, counting down.
AACCCAAGTGCCCATCAGTAGATGAGTGGATAAAAAGAACTGTGGTACATTTGCACAATGGAATACTACTCAGCTGTAAAAGACAAGGAAATCATAGTTTTTGCAACAGTATGGATGGACCTGGAGAATATTATATTAAGTGAAATACGCCATTTGGAGAAAGGCAAATTCAATATAATTTCACTCATGTGTGAAATATAATGAACAAAATAAACTGAAAAACAAAATAGAAACAGACATAAAGTAGCAGGAGGCACAGGGCTGGGTGAAAAAGATGAAGGGATTAAGCAAGAAACCCCCCACCCCCCAAAACCAAAAAACCTCAGACCACATAGACACAGACAACACTGTGGTGATTACCAGAGGGAAAGGGGGATGGGAGAGAGAAGAGGGTATGGGGGACATAAACGGTGATGAAAGGAGATGTGACTTGGGGTGGTGAACACAATACAGTATACAGATCATGTATTACAGAATTGTGCACTTTACATCCATATAATTTTATTAACTAATGTCACCCCAATAAATTAAATAAAAATAAACAACCCCCAAATGATATCTTTTAAAAGGATACCTATATTTCTTTTAATAATTTTATAAAGATAAAACCATGTTTAATTGATTATTGTCAAAAGTAGGATGAAAAGTATCATAGAATAATATTGACAGCGAGGAAGTTAATTTTCATGCCTATCTCTCTGTGTTTATTATGTTTATTGCTGAAAATTCTTCAGTCTTTTTGTGAGTAACACCACTTACCTTCAGGTTCATTCACCTATCTCAGCCGACTGATACCTCCATAACAACACAGTCATTTTGCCTTTTGGAGCTGGTAACTCATGACGAAAATGTATTTCTCTGAATGGTAGTCAAGTGAAAAGGATACGCAGAGTCTCTTCTGAGCTATTACCATCTGTGCAATATTATCATTTCATAATAAATATTTATTGTAAAACTCCATTATTTATAAGAGCATGTCAGAAGTGTTTGGGAGCCTACCAATCAACCTACATCATGATTTTTCCAAGTATATACCTTCAGCACTATAATAGTCCCAGTGGATGCTAACACAGGGAAATGAATAGCACTATCAATGACACTTCATTTCTTCCAATACCGATATTGCATTCTTGGTGCAGATGAGAGGTAATATATTATTCCTCAGACCTACGAATCTATATGTGGGTGGACATGATTGAAGCAATGATTTCTTAACCATCTCATGAAGTCCAGTTTTCAGGATTTATGGATTCAATGGCTTATTTTAAATGACTTTAAAGAAAACATTTTCTAAATCATGAAGAGGACAGAAAATTTTGTATATAATAGACTCTGATCTTGCCAGATGTGGAATTTCTCTAGTACATAAGTCTTCAATAAATTAGATCAATTGTTCCTGGTCTCTAGCTGCTTATAAAGATGTAATTTTATTGGTCCATTAGTTATTAGTTAACTATGGATATGAATATATAATTATGAATGCATATACATAATTTATATAGTTTGCAAGTGATTGACCCCTCTCAAATTGTTCCTGAGATTTTACTTGTTTCACAGATGTTTTTCATTTCATCTATTCATTTGTTTATTTTTGTATTTATTAATTTCAAAAATATTTATTGAAACCTACTATATGTAAAGCTCTATGTTAAGGCTATTTTGTTACTGTAAATATATTTTTATTTTCCAGTTACAGTTGATGTACAATATTATATTAGTTTCAGGTGTACGACCTAGTGAATAGACATTTATGTAACTTATGAAGTGATCACCCCAATAAATCTAGTACCCATCAAATCTATACAATATTAGTGACTGTGTACTAATGTATGGGGATGTATGCTGTACTTTACACCCCTATGACTATTCTATAACTCCCAATTTGTACTTCTTAATATCTTCACCTTTTTCACTTATCCTCCCAAACCCCCAGCCATCTGGCAACCATCAAAATGTTCTCTGCATCTATGAGTCTGTTTCTGTTCTATTTGTTTGTTTTTTCAGATTCCACATATAAGCAAAATCATCTGGCCTTTGTGTTTCTCTGATTTATATATTTTATGCTGCACAATACCCTCTAGGTTCATCCATGTTGTTGCAGATGGCAAGATTTCATTCCTTTTTATGACTGAGTCATATTCCATAATATATATGCACCACTTCTTCTTTATCCATTTATCTATTTATGGACACTTAGGTTGCTGCCATATCTTGGCCATTGTAAATAATGTTGCAGTGAACATATGGAGGTATATGTCTTCTAAATTTAGTGTTTTGGGTTTCTTCAGATAAATACCCAGAAGGGGAATTGCTGGTTCTTTCTTTGTCTCTTGTTATATAGCGTTTGTTTTGAAGTCTATTTTCTCTGGTATAAGTGTAGCTATGCCAGCTTTTTCTTGTTTGTTTACATCAATTTTCATGAAATTTCCTTTTCTATCCCTTTACTTTCAGTCTGTGTGTCTTTTGATGTGAAGTGAGTCTCTGTAGACATTGTATGTAAAGGTCATGTTTTATTATCCATTTAGCCTCTGTATGTCTTTTAATTAGAACATTTAATCCATTTGAATTTAAAGTAGTTATTGATAGATATGTATTTATTGCTATTATATTACTCATATTTTTAATCTTTTCTTCTTAAAGAAGACCCTTCAACATTTCTTATAGTACTGTTTGTTGATGATGAACTCTTTTAACTTTTTCTTGTCTGGGAAGCTCTTTTCTGTCCTTTGATTCTGAGTGATAGCTTTGCTGGGCAGAGTAATCTCAGTTGTGGGGTCCTTGCTTTTCATTGCCTTCTCTATTTCTTGCCAATCCCTTCTGGCATGCAAAGTTTCTGTTCAGAAATCAGCTGAAAGTCTTATGGGAGCTCCCTTATAGGTAACTAATGGTTCTTCTCTTGCTACGTTTAAGATTCTCTCTTTGTCTTTAACCTTTGGCATTTTAATTATGATGTGTCTTGGTGTGGGCCTCTTTGGGTTCATCTTGTTTGGGACTCTCTGCGCTTCCTGGACTTGTATGTCTGTTTCCTTCACCATGTTACAGAAGTTTTCTGTCATTATTTTTTCTCATAGGTTTTCAATTTCTTGCTCTCTTTTCTCCTTCTAGCATCCCCATGACATGGATGTTGGTAAACTTGAAGTTGTCCCAGAGACTCCTTAAACTGTCCTCATTCTTTGGATTCAAATTTTTGTTTCTGTTCTGATCAGTGCTTTCTGCTTCCCTATCTTCCAAATCTAAGGTTTGATCCTCTATTTTATCTATGTATTCTTAATTTCAGTTTATGTATTCTTCATTTTTTATTGGTTCTTTTTTATATTTTCTATTTACATTTTTATGTTTCCTATGTTTTGAAGTTCTCACTAAGTTCATCTGTTCTTCACTGAAGTTCACTGAGCCTCCTCATAACCAGTGTTTTGAACTGTGCATCTGGTAGATTGCTTGTCTCCATTTTTCTTTGTTCTTTTATTTGGGCCATATTTCTTTGTCTCCTCATTTTGGCTGCTTCCCTGTTGCTGGTTTTGATGTAGAGCTGCTACATCTCCTGGGGGCCTTATGCTGTAGGTGTCTTGCAGAGTCCTGTTGCACAACCTCCTTGATCACCCAAGATGGGCACTCCAGGTGCACTCTCCATGTGGGCAGTATACACACTGCTGTTGATTACTGTTCACTGTAAGAACCAGCTGCAATCACTGTGGAGGGTCAGCTGTGCGGAGGCCTATGTCACAGAGCAGGACTTACTTCAGCAGGGCCCTGGTATCCTCTGTGTCTGCTTCTTGTATGTGTTGCTCATGGGGGTGGTTGTGTGGTTCTTTGGTATGGTATGAAGCTGTCCACTGGGTGTGCTGGCTCTGGGGACTCCTGAGAGTTGCAGGTCCAGGCCAGCTGCGGCCTTTATGCTACCTGGGGATATCTGGCATGAGCTACAGAGTGAACTCCAGATGGCTGCCACTTGTGCTTGGTTTGGAGGTGCCCAGGAGAGGCCAAGCTGTGAACCAAGGTAGGCTGCTGCTAGTGCTGGGCCTGGGGCCACTGAGCAAGAGGTATGGGCACACTAGGCCTGTTGGTGCTTGTTTCAGAGATTATAGAAAAGTCCAAAGCATGAGCGAAGACAGACAATTTGTATTTAAAAACCACTGGCAACAGCTTGGGTGGGCCTGCAAGTTGTGTGGGGCAAAGTCTCAGGGAATTACCAGGTAGGGCAAACTGTGTAAGCCAGGTTGATGGTGATGCAGCTATGGTGCCTGCCTGTGGCTCTGTGGGGAAAGGGCTAAGAAAAGGAATAATGGCCTCTGCTAGCACTTCTGTCTGTGAGAAAGCTTCCCCTCTAGTCCTCGTCCTGATACCAGACAATTAAGTTCCTTCTCTTATGTCTCTGGTGCCTCCGAGCAGCTGCTTCAGCACTGGAATGGGGAGCATGTGAGTCTGAGAAAATCTGTGCATGCTGGCCCTTTAAGAGGAACCACCTGGGACTCTAGAAGCCTTCTGTCTCACTCAACCACAAACCCTGGTGGTTTTTACAGCCAGAAGTTATGGGAACTTCTCTTCCTGGCACTGGAACCCTGGGCTGAAATCTATTGTGAGGCTGACACCCCTGGTTCCTCAGGGAGGACCTCCACAGCTAAACTATCCCTCCTGTTTTTTATCTACCACACATGGATGTGGGATCAGCCTGTTCTGTGTCTCTGCCCCTCCTACCAGTCTTGATGAGGCTTCTTTAAATTTTTACTGTAGAACTTCTGTTCAGCTAGGTTTCAGATGTTTCTGGATGACAGTTGTTCCATAGTTTAGTCGTAATTTTGATGTGCTTGTGAGAGGATGCAAGTACCATATTTATCTATGCATACACCTTGACTGGTTAAGGCTCTAATTTTTTTAAAAAGATTTTATTTATTTATTCTTTGAGAAAGGGGAAGAGAAGGCAAAAGAGAGAGAGAGAAACATCAATGTGTAGTTGCCTCTTACATGTCCCCTACTGGGGACCTGGCCTGCAACCCAGGCATGTGCCCTAACTGGGAATTGAATGGGTGACCCTTTGGTTCACAGGTCAGCACTCAGTCCACTGAGCCAAACCAGCCAGGGATAAGGCTCTAATTTTAAAGTTGATGTGTAAGCAGATTATGTTTTCAAGGAGATTAGATTCTATTAGGGAGATGAAGTGTGAAGAGATATTGTGAGAGAGGATGTGCTAAGTCCAAAAAGAGAGGCTTGAGCAAAGGCATGCTGCTTCTCAGGTCAGAGAGGTTTATTTCTGCTTGTGAAGGTAGAGTTGGAGGTCAGAAATGATTTCCTAAGGGAAGTGACATTTAGAAAGCATCTCATAGAATGGTGACAAAATCATGGTAGGATTGGAGAAAAACACATTTTTGTGTGTGAATAAAGTATTAGCATAGAATATGTGCTCTAAGTAGATTGGTACAGTTTGGCAGGAGCATAATGTAAATGAGGATGCAAAGTGTGGAATAAGATTAGCTCTTGAGAAGACTTGGAATGGAGAATTGACTGCATGTTCTGCAAAGGCAAAATGACTGAAACTGTTATTCAACAGAAAGAACAGTGGTACACTTCTCAGGAAAGAAACTAATACTCTGGGGATTGTTTATTAATTTATTTATCATTTATGTTACAACCGGGGAGAACTACAGTATAGCAGACTATAAATATACATGTACTAACTTTTCACCATACTTTTTCATTCATAATAATTTACATTTTTAACCTCTACATGGTTTATAAAACTTTTTCAATTATATCATTGTTAATCTCATCCAGTTTAAAAAATAACCTGGGATGCCTATTAAAAGGTAGCATGTTACAATTTTATTAATATTTTATGTATATTTAATAAGCAACATTTTTTCAGTTTTACCTACATTTTCCTTTGTTCACTATCTTTTTTTTTTCATTTTATACTATCCTTATCCTTCCATGTTCATTTTCTACTTTTTTCAATAATATTTTTTAAAGTTGTTTTTGTATTAGTCTATAAGTTTATAGAACCCTCTGTTTGTGTTTATATGACGACTTTTTAAAAATATAGCTTTCTTGAGTGCACCATTCTAGAATGACAGTTATTAAATCTCAGACCATTGAAATACTGTTTTTTTGTCTCAGGCTTCTATTACAGCTGTCTGCTGTAATGTGTCATTTGTATGTGATTTTCTCTCTCTCTGTCTATGCTTAATGATTTTTGTCTAAACTGGGTATTCTGAAGATTCATTACAAATGTCTACTTTGGGATTTTTTAAAATATATTTCTGGTGGAAATTGTGCTTGATAGTGGGGACTTATATTTTCTGTTAGTTCAGGAAGATTCACACTCATTAGTCCTTCAAATATCCTTTTTCTCCATATTTTAAATTCTCTTTCTCAGGTTCTTTGGTTAGACATAGGTTAGATTTTCACTTTCTTTCTTCTACATCACTTGATTACTATGCCATATTTTCCACCTTTCAATCTCTCTGTGACATTTTACAGGGTTTTCAGATCTATTTTCCAGTTCTATTTACCCGTTTTCTTTGATGACATCTAGTACTCTGTTTAACCCATCTGCTCCGTCATGTTTTTAAAATTTCAACCATTACATTTTCATATATAAAGCTTCTATTTTCTTCTTTCTTAAACCTCTTAGTCAGTTTGATTGTGTCTCATTGTTTGCATGTTTGTGATACCATCCCGTATGTATTTTATGTAGTCCATCTGAGATTTCAATATCTGGGATATTGTAGTTGCCTCTTACATGTCCCCTACTGGGATACTTGTTGGTCTAAATTTCTTGTTTTTATTTCTTCTGCATCTCTGGTGATTAGTTTTCCTGTATATTTTGTGATTATTGATTGTTATCTTATATTCAACATTATTTTATTCTGAGGAAAATTTTGGAGCCGAAAGTAAGCATGTGTTCTATATGAGAGAAGGATCATGTGTTTCCACAGTGATCCTGTCAGCATTGCAGACCTTTAACCCTTTTCAGGATCTCGGGTACAATGCAAGCATCTGATGTTCAGCTCCCTCTCCTTGCTGCTACTATAAAGCTAAGTCTCCATACCTTAGTGCTGATATTGGCATTTACCTTCAAGCTATACCATCTTAAGTTTGCACGTATATCTCACATTCAAAATTTTACTCAGTATTTTTGCTTAGGCCCCTTGGATATTTTTCTCACCTATTTCCAGCCCAGAAGTGCTATAAAAATTATGTTTTATATATAAGATCTACTTTTTTTTTCTTTTCAAGTAATAGGCCAATTATTAGAAGTTGAATATATGTCATTTCTTATAACACAATATCAATCTTGGAATTATCAAAATAGTTTCATCAGTATAGATAAGACAAATCAGAATATTTTAGAACAACAAAAACAAATTAGCATTTTAGTTATCTATACTGATAACTTGCTACTTTGTACTGTTTGAATACAACTTAAACTATCATATTAATAAAATAGTTAAAGTATTCCTATTTTACAAAAGAAGTAAAATACTAGGCTACTAGAAGACACTACTTTATAGATTTTCCTAAAATTTCTATTATCTTTATTCTAATATGTTTTAGTATTTTCAAAGGAAAAGGGAGAGTTTGTTCATTAACAAATCCAATCACTAAAGTAAGACAAGAGGACTTCTGGCAAAGATGGAGGTATAGGTAGACACAGTTCATCTCCTTTTACTACCATAAGAGGGATCACAACTAACTTCAAAACAAAAACAACTATAACTGCCAGAAAATAGAACTGTATGGAAGACCAACAATCAAGGATTTAGAGAAGAAATATTCATCTACATGGGTAGGAGAGGTGCAGCTGGGCAGCCAGGGAGGGGAGAACATGATGTGGTGGCTGTGAGGTGGCAGGAGCAAGGCAGTGGTGGTGGCAGCCAGTGGAACAGGTGGTCCCACATTCATGTGTGGTAGATAAAAACCAGGAGGGACACCAAGGGAGCGAGCGAGCCCCAGGCCAGACTGTGCAGTCTAGGGTTCTAGCGCCAGGGGAAAAACCTCATAACTTCTGGCTATAAAAAACAGTGGAGGTTGGAGTGGCAGAAGAAACTGCCAGTCTCTCAGGAGAGTCCGTTTAAGGGACCCACAATGTTTTAGAATGTATGTAAACCCACCCACTCTGGGATTCAGCACCAGGGCAGTGGCTAGAAGGGCACCAGTCTCACATAGGAAGTAGGGCAAGGGACTGCAAATGGGGTGAGAGCTGAGCAAGTGGCATTGTTCCCTTTCCAATTCCTCCTTCTCATACAGCTCCATGAAGCAGGGAAGTGGGTAGCCCCACCCTGGCAAATACCTAAGGCTCCATCCCTTACAATGTAACAGCTACGCCAAGACAAGTCAACGCTTCTTGGCCTAATACACAGAAAAAATACAAGGAGGCTGACAAATTGAGGAGACAAAGAAATATGGCCCAAATGAAAGAACATATCAAAACCCCAGAACAAGTACTAAATGAAATGGAGATAGGCAACCTATCAGACTCAGAGTTCAAAAGACTGTTGATAAGGATGCTCAGAGAACTTGCTGAGTACAGCAAATGCATGAGGGAATAAATGAAGGCTACACTATATAAAATAAAGATAAATCCACAGGAGACCAACAGTGAAGGGAAGGAAGCTGGGGTTCAAATCAGTGATTTAGAACATAAAGAAGAAATAAATAGTCAACCAGTACAGAATGAATAAGCAAGAATTCAAAAAAAGGAGGAGTGAATAAGAGGACTCTGGGACAGATCCTAATGTACCAACATCTGAATCATAGGAATCCCAGAAGAAGAAGAGGAAGAGCAAGAAATTGAAAACTTATTTAAAAAATAATGAAGGAAAACTTCCCTAATTTGGCACAGGAAATAGATATTCAAGTCCAAGAAGCACAGAGAGTCCCAAACAAGGTGGACCCAAAGAAGACCACACTGAGACACATCATAATTAAAATACCAAAGGTTAAAGATAAAGAGAGAATCTTAAAAGCAGCAAGAGAAAAGGAGAGAGTTATCTACAAAGGAGTTCTCATAAGGCTATCAGCTGATTTCTCAAAAGAAACTTTGTATGCCTGAAGGGACTGTCAAGAAGTATTCAAAGTGTTAAAAAGCAAGGAACTACAACCAAGATTACTCTATCCATCATTTAGAAATCATTTAGGAAAAAACTATCATTTAGAATGGAAGGGCACGTAAAGTGTTTCTCAGACAAGGTAAAGCTAAAGGAGTTCATCATCACCAAGCCCTTATTATATGAAATGTTAAAGGGACTTATCTAAGTAAAAGAAGATCAAAACTATGAACAGTAAAATGACAATAAACTCATAACTATCAACAACTGAATCCAAAAAAACAAAAACAAACTAAGCAAACAACTAGAATAGGAATAGAATCATAGAAATGGTGATCACATGGAGGGTTATTAACAGGGAGCGGGGAGGAGGAGAATGGGGGAAAGATACAGGGATTAAGAAGCATAATTGGGGACTTCTGGCCAAGATGGAGGCGTAGGTAGACACACTGTGCCTCCTTGCACAACCAAAAGAAGAGAAACAACAATTTAAAAAACAAAAACCAGCCAGATCTGACAGAAAACTGAACTGAGTGGAAGTCCAACAACCAAGGAGTTAAAGAAGACACGTTCATCTAGACTGGTAAGCGGGGCAGAGCCGGGTGGAAAACACTCAGCAAGATGCGGTTTGTGGAGCAGTACCGGCAATGCTCCAGCTGCCCGGAGAGGCCCGTGGCAGGCGTACCTGGTCAAAATGCGGCAGGCACACTCAGTGAAACCGGGGCTGAGACTGGTGGACAGAACGGTCCCTCATTCTCGTGCAGATAAACTGGGAGGAAAAGCTGGGGAGAGGAACAGACTGCACGGCCCACCAATGCAGGGAAATAAAGCCTCAAACCAACAATTGAATACACCTGTGGGGGTTGAGGTGGCAGCGGGAGGAACTCCAGGCCTCACAGGAGAGTTCATTGGGGAGACCCACAGGGACCTGGAACTGTGCAGGCCCACCCACTCACCCCGGAGCCAGCAGAGAAGGGCCCAACATGCTTGTGGGTAGCTGGGGAAGTGCAGAGAACAGAGCAAGCACCATTGTTCTCTCAGGCCCCGCCCCCACAGACAGCCTCACAACACAACGATGTGTGTTGTCACGCCCTGGTGAACACCTAAGGCTCCGCCCCTTAAAGTAATAGGTGCACCGAGAAAAAAAAAATGGCCCAAATGAAAGAACACATCAAAGCTCCAGAAAAAATACAACTGACGAAGAGATAGCCAACCTATCAGATGCATAGTTCAAAGCACTGGTAATCAGGATGCTCACAGGATTCGAAGAAAGATTGTCGCAATTACTTGAACAGATGAAGGATAATATAAAGGATATGAGGGGAAATCTGTAGGGAGCCAATAGGGATGAGAAGGAAACTGGGACTCATATCAATGGAGTGGACCAGCAGAAAGAAAAAAACATCCAACCAGAAAAGAATGAAGAAACAAGAATTCAAAAAACTGAGGAGAGATTTAGGAACCTCCAGGACATCTTTAAACGTCCCAACATCTGAGTCATAGGGATGCCAGAAGGAGAAGAGGAAGACCAAGGGATTGAAAACTTATTTGAACAAATAATGGAGAACGTCCCCAAGCTGGTGAAGGAAATAGATTTTCAGGAAGTCCAGGAAGCTCAGAGAGTCCCAAAGAAGTGCACAAAGAAGACCCAAAAAAGAGCACACCAAGACACATCATAATGACATTACCCAAGATTAAAAATAAGGAGAGAATCTTAGAAGCAGCAAGAGAAAAGGAGACAGTTGCCTACAAAGGAATTCCCATAAGACTGTCAGCTGATTTCTCAAAAGAGACCTTGCAGGCAAGAAGGGACTGGAGAGAAGTATTCCAAGTCATGAAAGGCAAGGACCTACATCCAAGATGACTCCATCCAGCCAAGCTATCATTTAGAATGGAAGGGCAGATAAAGTGCTTCTCAGATAATGTCAAGTTCAAGGAGTTCATTATCACCCAGCCTTTATTATATGAAATGTTAAAGGGATTTATATAAGGCATGAAGGGATATGAACAGGGGAGTGGTAGGGGAGAGAGGGAGAAAAGTTGCAGAGAATAAGTAGCATAAATGGTAGGTAGAAAACAGACAGGGGAGGTTAAGAATAGTATAGAAAGTATAGAAGCCAAAGAACTTATGTGTATGACCCATGGGCAAAAACTAAAGGGCAGGGAATGAGGGGGTGGCTGTGGAGGGGAAGAAAGGGGGGAAAATGGGACAACTAAATCAATCAATCAATAAAATATATTTTAAAAAAAGCATAATAGGTAGGTACAAAATAGAGGGATGTTAAGAATAGTATAGGAAATGGAGAAGCTAAAGAACTTATATGCATGACCCATGGACATGAACTAAAGTGGGGACTGCTGGAGGGAATGGAGGGGTACCAGTCAGGAAGGGGCAAAGGGGAAAAATTGGGACAACTGTAATAGCATAATCAGTAACATACACTTAAAAAATAAAGTAAAACAGATGTCATTTTCAATTCTTTAGTTAATAATCTTTATTCACTTATGCATGAATAATTTCATATAGATTTATTTAATAATCTTATTAATATTTATAGTGTGCCAATTATATGGTATGTACTTTTTCACATGGTAGAAAACACAGCAAAAAGCAAACAGAAACCCCTACACTTATAAATCTTGTATCCTACTTTTAAGACAGACATAAACAAGGGTAAGTAGTAAAATAATACAGCAGTGCTAGGGACAATAATAAACCTTGGAAGAAGAATAAAGTATGGCAAGGGTTACAGTATTAGATGGGTGGATAGATATATTGCTTCTGAGCACTTTAAAAATGACCCTTGGGATCAGAGGTAATATGTGATAGCTAAAACACTGCCATAAACAGGTGAATATATTGTTTAGGGAAGTTGGTATTATGAGTTTAATAGTGTCATCCCAAAAAGGAATTTTGGAGTCCTAGTCTCCAGTATTTGAGAATGTGACCTTATTTGGAGATAGGGTCTTTACAGAACTAATGAAGTTGAAATGAGGCCATTAGGGTCCTTGTTCCAAAATGACTGGTGTCCTTATTAATAAAAGAGAAAAAACTGTCACAGAAACAGACACGCACACAGGGAGAGCACCATATGAAGATTATAGTTGTTCTGTACAAGCCGAGGAACTACTAACACCTTGATCTTGGACTTCTAGCTTCCAAAAGTATGAGACAATAAATTTCTGTTAAGTCCTTCAATTTTTGGTACTTTGTTATAGTAGCCCTAGCAAACTAATATAGCCATAATTTATTGTAATTAAAGCTTAAAGGTAGTCAGGACAGTAGTAGATGATGAGCTAAAAGGGTTCTACAACTACTTATAACCTGCCATAAACCAGACTGTTTTTATTTAACAAATACATAATATTCATTATATACCGGTGACTATTCTAAGTACTTTGTAAATATTAACCATTATGTATCTAAATAGTAATCCTACGTATAGATTCGTTTATTATTCCCATTTTAAAGGTGTGGAGTCATAGTTTGGTCATGCTGTCTACTTCTACTTTCTAAGAGAAGGAAAACAGTCAAGCAAATATTACATGACAGTGTAGAGATTCTTGGGCCTCATAGAGGTGATTTCCTGAGGGTTTCACATGACACGTGTACACATGCACAATTTTTAAAAGTCCTTTTGTTGGTGATAGTGAAAAATACAGGAAAAGACCATGCCCATGTCTAGTCCCTCCTCCATGGTTCCTTAGCCGTAGACGTTGGACACCTCAATTAGCTCGTTTCAGGCTCCATCCCCATACTTGCTCGTACTGACTGGGATGCTGTAAACTTAAGTCAGAGGATAACTTTAAAAATAAACATCAAAAAGGAATAAAGTCTCTAATCCATAGTTCACCCTGGAGATTTTCATTTTTAGAGAGGATATTTCTTCAGTAACCCCCAAATGTATTAATTTATACAGTTTGTGAACATTTAGATGTAAGAAACCATTTAAATTATTTACACTATACTTGAAAGGTTTTGGCATTATCTTATTGGAATGAAAGATATGCATGTAATCTAGTTTCAAAGAGATAAATATTGATGTTAAGTTATAATTCATGATGATTTATATTAGATAAACATAAAACTACCTGTATCAATCCATTAATGAAACCTTTAGATTCAGATTTAGAGATTGAACTATGTATTAATCTCAGGACTTTCCCTTTAATTCACTGATGACATAGAACCTTAAAATGGGAATGATATTAATTAGGATGATAGTGAATATAATCAGGTTGGATGGAAAAGAATTGTGATGAGTTCTTTTCACCAGAGTTCTTGCACGGAGGATGTGCTGTTTTAGACCACTTCTCAAGTGTGTGATGGAAATGGGGGAGAGTGACTTTTTTACCAAGACCTGGTGTGTTTAGTCAAGGTAACAAAATGATAGTTGCTGTAACAAACAATCTTTAAATCTTACTCCCTTAACATAGCAAAGATCGATTTTTTGCTCACATCATAGGTCTGAGGGATGTTAGGTGTGTGTTCTGAGCAGCCCTGTTGCAACAGACTTCCGACACTAGATGACTATTTCTGATGTCTCCTGCTTTAACACATGGCCTCCATGGTTGCAGAGGAGAGAGTAAAAAGACTGGAGAATTACGTGGGCAAAGCTCACATTTCAATGGTCAGAACTCAGCCACACGTCCTTGACCTGACTAGACCCTGGTTAATCCCCTTTTGCTCTCGGCAGTAATCAGGCTGGACCTTCTTCAGTGCCCTAAGTGGGGCATGCTCTCTTTTTCTCTCTGGGCCTATGAATTTCCCTCCCCTCATTTTGGAACACTCCCCTTGCCAGAGCCCATTAACTCCTGTACTCTTCACTGTCATGGACAGCCTCCAAGGCATGTTTGTTCAGTTGAATGCTACTTTCTTGACAAGGAATCATTACACATTGTTTATGTTGATGGGAATTTTTACAAAGACAAATTTTGATGATGTGTGCCAGTGCAAAATCAACTTTTATCATAATATTTTAATTACTGTAGCATTTTGTATAGTTAATGAAACTTTTTACAAACTTGATGGAACTTATTTCATTTAAGCAAGTTTATTTGTAGACATTTACGTTTTTTCTAGTTTTTAACTATTTCTGAAAATGCTACAGTGAATAAAGGGATGTATTTTTTACCCATATTTCATGCCTATTCAATAGAGCTTCATGAAGTGTATTATAACAATTTCAATATAATTGCATTATTATTTCTTATTTGTAGTATCTCTCTAGCACCAGCTAGATCATTGTTATCATTGTCATAATGCTTAACAGAAACAATAACAATAAGAATTTATAGTAATTGTTAAATGCATGCATATGTGGATATTAGCCTAGGCTTTTTGTATGAATTATCTCAGTTAAACTTCATCTTAATGCTCTCCCGTTAGAACTATTATTCTCCTAACCTTACAGATGAGATATTGTTAGGGCCCCAGGAGGCCATGTGACCTGCCCAGGGTTCCTCAGTCAGCCAAGTGCTAGAACTAGGCTTTACACCGAGGTCATTTTTAGTTTCAAAGCTCTCACTCCTTTCATCCTTCCATGCTGCGTATGGAGAGCACACTGGGTCAGGCAGCCTGGGCTCCCGGAGGCCTCCCTATCTTATGAACTGTGTGATCCCCGGCAACCCACTAAATTCTCCCCGGTCCTAGCTTCCCCAGCTACAGTGACCTCAATTGTGCGCTCCTTACAACACTGGGAAGACAAGATACAGGAATGTCCCTGGCAACATTTTGAAAATTCTATATGCTGAGCAAGTCCAAAGGATAATGAAGAGATATTATTAGTTCTCACATAGGTTCATTTGTCAAACAGGCCTCTGGCAAACATTAAGGATACTCATAGAAATTCAAGCCTCTTAATGGGATAACAAAATAAATGTAATTCTTCTCATAAAGTGCAGTAGTGTGCCAGTGATTCACCTTTAATTAAAGTATTTGATGGACTGCTCACGTCCTAGATCTGAGCCATCACTGAACTTCATTCACATTCTGCCCTTTATTTTATTCAAAACTTGGTTTCTTTTTTTTAGATTTCATTTTTATTTTTTAAGATTTTATTTATTTATTTTTAGAGAGAGGAGAAGGGAGGGAGAAAGAGAGGGAGAAAGCAATGTATGGTTGCCTCTCACATGGCCCTCACTGGGGACCTGGCCTGCAACCCAGGCATGTGGCCCGACTGGGAATCGAACTGGGACCCTTTGGTTCCCAGCCCGCGCTCAATCCACTGAGCTACACCAGCCGGGCCCAAAACTTGGTTTCTGACAATGAACCATCTGCGGTGGGACTGTGTATGTCTAGAGATCTGGCTCAGGTCCCTACATTTTACTGCCTTGCCTGGCAATCCCATGCAAATTGTTTCTTTTCCTCATGCCTCATTTTCTACATTTACATTTATGAGATGGGTTGATTGGAGGGACAGTACTTCCCAAATCTAGCCAATTTTCAGAATCACATATAGGTCTTATTAAAAACATTCATTTCTAAGCCCCAGAACAGGGAGTTCTGATTCAGGAGGTTGGAGGTAGATTCAGAATCCACAGTGAGTTTAGCTAACAGTTAGTGAAGGCTAATTTTTGCCAAATATTGTGCTCAAAATGGTATACTATTTATATTTAAATCATTAAAATTTTGGGGAGATAAATATTATTACCATTACTACTATAATATATTCCAAGTTTGTGATACTTGCTCCTTCCTTATAGTCTCTTGGTGCTTGTTTGTCTTTATGATTGTGTTCTTACTTTTATAAGTAAGGGTGGGAAAAAGTAAGTTTACAGTTGTTTGTATGGGAAATAATACAATAATGAATAATCATAATAAATAATAAACTCTGTTTCATGTACTCACAAGTGTAAACCTACTGTTGCCCACCGTTGTATATAGCTGCTCCAAATTCTAAAACCGATAATCCTAGTGTCTATAGGTTTTGGAGATCTAAGTAGTGTGTTCGTTATTTCTTTGCTTGATCTTAATCATATTGAATGTCTTGAGAGCCCAAGTTGGGGAACTTTTAGATGCCAGCGAACAAGGACCTCTCCAGCCTTATTTGAGGGCGCAGTGTCAGCTCAGGAATCTTCAACGAGGCTCCTTACCCTTAGGCATGTCCCATGCTCGGAATCTCGAGGGCAGGGTTCTCTCCACATGGGTCTCAGGCAGCCTGGCTTCTCTCTGCCCTGCTAGGGCTCCAGACAAAGTGTCATTTTTGGTGTATTTGTTTGCTTTGTTTTGATTTGATTGTTTCTTTTTTCTTGCATGTGTATGAGGGGACATCCTTTGTAACCTTTTCTACCTCTTAAGAGATAACCAATGCTTCAAAAGTTGTTTTTAAAAAAATCAGGACCTCTTTGTTATTCTGCAGGAGGATCCCTTGGCTCTTCACAACCTATCCATTCTCCTTAAATTATATATCCATATATCCTCGGTTTGAACGTAATATTCAATGAGTCAGAGACCATGACTGTGCTAAACTCAACTCTATCTTTAGTACTGAGTAAAGTTCCAAGCATAATGTTTTCTCAAACATTCTATGTGATGTTGTTAAAAACAAAAAAAATCTGCGTGACACAAATATTACTTTATTTCTTAATCATAAACAAATAATAATAATGATGGATTGAATATTGGAGTCATACATTTTACTTGGAGAGCTATGCTGTCCAATAAATTGTCAGCCAGAAGCCACATGTGGCTATACTCATTTTAATTTAAATTAATGAAAATCAAATAAAATTTAAAATTTAGTCTTTTGGTCACACTAATGATATTTTCATCATCACAGAAAAAAACCTATTCAGTTGAAATCCTTTGTACAAAAATTCAAACCTCCGGATAAAAACTAGGTTTCGTAGCTCTCCGTATTTCTGTAGTCAGGGTATGTGCCCTGGACGAAGCCACTGCCTTGTTATGTTGTTAGAAAATTCCTTCTGCACTCTGATATCCTTAACTCAGCTTATCCAACAGCCTGCATTCCTACAGCACAGCAACAGGCTTTGCCAAGCTGGGTTTAAACTCGAGTTGTTTCCTTTAAATACTTAATGCGACTGAGTCCAAATAAACACTATTTTTATTATTAAACAATATATAAAATAGCCACCCCTAATCTTCTGCTGTACTACCTCTGATTTACAGGAATTAAATGAGGTAGGGGAGAAGATATTCCAACATAAGTGCACACACACACAACACACATATAAATAATACATAATTGGATATTTGGAGGTAATTTTTGATCTGTTTTTAAGGCCTTATAAAAATATGCTCGTGTTCAGTTGCCTGGTTCAGAGTAACTGATATTTTTATATGTTCAAATGGCTCCCTATTACTGTGCGGGGACTTCATTCAACCTTATTATAACAATGTGTAGGTGCTTTGTTTGGAATCATTTGTGTACTATTCCATTGAAGAGGATGTAGAATTTCTTGCCTTTGCAGAGTATTTCAGGGGTGGTTCCAAAAATTTCTTATACCTTTTGAAGTGTATTTTTATAAAATGGATACAGGGAAACACAACCCAAATCTCCTGTGGAGCCTGTGAGTGGCAGCGCGGCGACAAAGGCACCCCAGAGGTGCATGCCGACTGTGGCGTGAAAGCAAGGAAGACTCAGTGTCTTCCTTGGATGTGTGTGACTTACTGATTGTGGGAATGTGATGGAAAATAAAATCATTTTCACCCTTTGGGGAAAAAGGCAGGTCGGGCATACAGCGTATTAAAAATCACACATCAACTTACTGTTTCTCACATAGAGTGAAATTTAATGCTTGTTAAGTGAAAAATGAATAGAGACTCTAAAAGCAAAACAAGCATTTCACGTTTGTTCCTCTTTGCACAACAGAATGTCAAAACATTTGCTGATACACTTCTTTCAGCTATAAAGCATACACCTATTTCCTTTAAAATGTTATATGGATCCTGCTGTTATTTAAAAAGAAAAGTGACATCTAATCATGGAACATTAAATTGACTTGGTTATGGGGTTTACTGGCTTATCTATTCAAATATAATTTTAGGATGAATTTCTGAGATTTAAAGTATAGCAATGAAACTAAATACAAACCCAGGGGGAAATAAAGTAAGCACAGAAAGATAAAACCTCTGAAGGATTAAATTTTCTTTGCTGCTTTTAGCAATAAACTATGAATTTTACTGTTTCTCATTTCAACAAAGGCAATTTTCAATCTATAGAATCAATAATAGCTCAATTAATCTCAGATGTTAATATTCCTGCAGATTCATATGTACTTTACTATTGAACTTACTGTTTGATTCAGTAAAAAAGACAACTGATCTGCTTAAATAAGTGCTTAGCACAGTACTGGTAGGTCATAGATATTAAGTACAGTCAAACCTTGGTTCTTGAACATCTTGGTTCTCAAACAATTCGGTTCTCAACCAAGTTGTTCATGGAAAAAATGTCTCAATTGTCCAGCAAAACTTCAGGTCTCCATTCCTAGCCGCCAGCCTTTTCATGCTGATTCCTGCATGATCAGTTGTGTGTCTCTCAGACGAACAAGGGAGATTCGGTTTTTGAGCAACTTGCTTCTCTAACAGTTTTCCAGAACAAAGTAAGAACCCAGGTTCCACTTAAATGTTTGTAAAATAGGTGAATAAATAAATGAGTGCTTTTAATTTATTTTAAATTATATTCAGCCTACCCAACTTAGGCATTTTTACGTTGCCTCTTTAAATGTATATAAAAATATTTAATGAAGTATTCTTGTCAGAGAAAAAACATTTTTTACAGTTTTTTTAACTTTAGCTATTATAATTGTAGACATTGTGTTAAAATTTTAAAATATTATTAATAGCCCTCTGGGAGAATATTGGTTTGGTTTCAAAGCACCTTATTTTTTTGGATAATTATGTTCTAAGAATAAAAACAAACAATTCGACGATAAAAGTAAATCAGCAAGAAAGAAAAACAAATCCTTCTACTGAGCAATTTTCGCTCAGCATAATTCCCTATAGATACAACTAAAATTATGCCTGTGTCAATAGAACATTTCTTTGTATTGCTAAGCAGGACTCCACATTTGGCTTAACCGTTCACCCACTGAACTGTATCTTGATTGTTTCTAGTTTTTTACTATAATGAATACATTTTATAGTTATTGATTTCTAGTTTTATTCTATGTAGTCAGAGAACATATTCTGTATAGTTTTTAAAATTTGTTTAGATGTTTTTATATGGCCCAGAATATGGTTTATTTTAGTATAAGTTCCACAGGCGTTTGAAAAGCATGTGTGTTCTGTTATTATTGGATGGATCGCCTTATATAGGTCACTTAGGTCCTGTTTGCTTATTTTGTTGTTCCATTCTCTATGAGTTTCTTGTGGCTACTCTAACAAATTACCACAGACTTGGTAGTATTACATTTTGACAGGAATGTATTCTTTCATGGTCCTGGAGGCTAGAATCTGAAATTAAAGTGTGGATAGGATCTGGGAAGAATCTGTTCCTTGACTTTCCTAGCTTCTGGTGGCTACTGGCACACCTTGGCATTTCTTGGCTGTGGTTACATCACTTCAACCAATATCTATCTTCCATCTACTTCTCTGTGTGTGCGTGTGTGTGTAATTTCTCCCTGCTTTTTTCTTATATTTATGACATCAGATGATGTTACAATTTTGTTTTAGTCATCACATATGATTTAGACAACTCATGAGGAGAAGAACAACCTGTTTTGTTTACCTATATTTCTAGTCTTTCTGTTCCTTTTTCCTTCCTGATGCTGTAAGTTCCCTTCTCTTATTTTCTTTAGGTTTAAAGATCTTTCTTTGGCCATGGAGAGTTAAGGGTAGGTCTGCTAGGGCAAAGACATTTAGTTTTTTTTTGCCTGCAAATGTCTTTAATTCTCCTTTATTTCTGAAGGATAGTTTGCTCAGATATAGTTTGCAGTTCACACATTCTTTTATCAAAAAATAAATTAATATTAAAAAATCTTCCTTCTGGCCTCTATAATTTTAGATGAAAAATCTACTGTCATTCAAATTAGAGTTCCCTATAAATAATGTGTCATTTTCTTCTGGCTGCCTTTCAAATATTTTTGAATTTAGACTTTAGAGGCTTAATTATGACGTGGCCTGCAGTGAATTTCTTTGAGTTTATCCTATTTGAGGTTCATATGGCTTGCTGAGTCTATGGATTTATATCTTTCATTAAATTTGGGACATTTTCAGCCATCATTTCTTCAAATGCTTTTTCAACCCTATTCTTCTCTCCTTCTAGGACTCTATGATAACAAGTGGTACATTTTTTGTTGTTGTCCTATAGATCTTTCAGACTGTTTATTTTGTTTTCTAGCTTATCATCTCTGTTCAGCTTGAGTAAATTCTATTGAACTATCCTCACATTCACTGTGTCATTTCCACTCTATTTTTGAGCCCACTCAGTAAGTTTTCTATTTTAGTTGTATTTTTCAGTTCCTTAAATTCAATTTGGTTATTTTAATATCTTCTATTCCATTACTAAGATTTTTCTAATTTTTCATTATTTTTGAAAGAATTTGTAATTGCTTGTTGAAATGTTTATGAAGGTGTCTTTAAAGTTCTTGACAAATAATATCAATATCTGATTCATTTGTGTTAGCATTAATTGATTGCCTTTTCTCATTCAAGATACAATTTTCCTAAGTCTTATGATTTTTGGTGTTCTTTTATGTCCTAGACAGTTAGTCTATCATGTTAGAAGACACTAGATCACATTTAAGTTTTTTATTTTAAGAGAAAAACATCCTGTTTAGGTTTGGCACACAGGTCCTGGCTCACTTTTGTGGGCTCCAGTTACAATGATAGTGTAATTTTCAGAGTGTATATAGTGCTGTTTTCATCTGCTTGGTTTATTCCATACTTCTGGAGCTCCCACTGGTCCTTATTCATGCTGCTTCAGGGGGCAGACCAAGCTCCCTGACGCTAGGTATCCTGGTGCCTTTATGTGAGAGAGGAGATCCCCGCCCCCCAAATGTCTCAATAGAAGAGAGTACTTCATGGCTGGGTACTTCGGTGGTAAGATGCCTCTTGCTGCTGACTCCAGCCACGTGAGGCCCAAGGAGGGGGCTGTGAGAGGGCAGAATCTCTGGACTGTGAGGACAAAGAAGTTTCTAAGCTGGGCACTTGTCTCCTACAATTTTTCTTTTTTCCTAGAGCCAGTTCTTCAAAAGTAGATGTTACTCTGTGAGAACAAAGGCCCTTCTGGAGAGCAAGGGCATATCATTCTGTTTGTGCTTTTCATAAATCAAGTCCCAGAGATCTGAAAGATCTGAAATCACAACTAGAAGTGACCATTTTACTGAACTGAATTGAAGCGATGAATAGCATGCAAGTAGTTGTTTTATCTAAATACATCAATAGCGACAGCTTCTCTCTTTTAAATTGTCTATTGTGAACATCTTATTAGGGTTACTTTGCCATCACATTGATTCATATTGAGACTTTATTGCTTCCTCCAACCCCCTACCCATTACCCTTCCTCGCTGGTTGAAAGCATGTCCTATGAACCCAATCCAACTTGGGTTTGAATGCTGATTCTGCTGTTAAGAATGCGTATTCTTAGCAAGTCTCTTAATGACCCTAAGTCTCATCTGACAATGAGAATAGTAATAGCTAGCATAAAATAAGATACAATAACATAGTACTTAGGCAATAGCAAGTACTCAGTAGATGTGTTGAGTTAGGTACAATCCTTATGAACATCATTATCCCCATTTTTTAGATAAAGAATCTGAGGCCTGGAATGGATAAGTAATTGAATCTAAATTTGTTTGCTCACTTAAAATATCGGGAAAGCTGGAATTCAAATTTAGGTCTGACATCCTCCAAATCCTTCTTTCCTAACCACTATGTGATAGTGCTAAAAGTTACTATCTTGTGAAACTTGAGTCTCCATGAGAGCATGAGTAGGTCTATGTTCAGGTTATATAATGTAAGAATGTAAAGTATACAGTTATATGACCTAGACATTCTTAATTTTCAATTAATTACTATAGTGGTCAGTATTCTCATAGAGATAGCTATGCATAAAAATAGAAATAACACAGGTAGTTTAACAGAACCTGAAAGCAAAGCTTTGCGATATAATGACTCTTAACCATTTTTGCCCAGAGCCACATCCTCCCCATTATTATGCTTACCAGTTTCTGAAATCAGATAGATTTAAATACAGTTTATTTTTCTTATGCCTTATGTTATTTCACTAAAACTTTAATGTAATTTAGGCTACAATGAAAACTTAGAGGATGTTTCAGTTTAATGCAGCTTTATACAAATCTTTCTGCTACATAAAAAAGTAATTCCTACAACAGTTTTTCACATTGCTAAATTAATAAATACACATCACTGTGAATTTCTGAATTTATAATTATAATGTACAAAGACAATTCAAGAAGAATAATTTATTATGTTTTAATTAAAATAAAACTGCACTTATGACAGAGACATAAATGCTCCAATTGAATTTACCTAATTACTAAATAAGGAAAAACTCACTGATGAAAAATATATAAAAATAGTAAGTTGTGTACTATGCATATTGGAACTTTTATTTCATGAGTTGTGTTTCTGTAGTGTGGGAGGTCAGCAACTAGTTTTTCACTCAGGCTCTGCTGAATCAGAGATTTTAAAAAAAACAACTAATAGCAACATATAAATCAAGAATATATTAATGTTTTATATTTTTGAGATAGATATATATTAACTTCTTTGTAAGTTCAACACTTGGTACATATAGCAAATAATATGTATTATTTATGCATATACTCATATACTAATTCCACATTTTAAATAATAGAGATATAGGCAAAAGCAAAAAAGCAAAAGGTCTGTTTGTAATGGGAAATGTGGAGGCTGATTCATAGGAAGAAAGGAGAGATAAAAAGAAAAAAAAAGAACTAATGAGGAAAATAAGGAAAACCAGTGATGAGAAAGACTAAATGAAGTGAGATCATTGGAAATAAGTGTAAGTCCAAAGAACAAAGGAGAGAAGGAAGGAGAAAGTAAGATGGAGAAGAAAAAAATGATTAGAAGGAAATATGAGGAAGGAAGAGGAGACAGACTCTAAATGGAAGTCTAAATCTTTGAACATCAGAGGTCTGCTTTTACCTTAAATGTTAAGAAAACATTAATATACTAATTTTTACTATGAAGTTGTATATTTTGTGTCTGTTGCTTATTAATGAAAGTATATATCATTAATAGCACCCCTTCCCCAAAAGCAAATTAAGCATATATAAAATAATCTGGAAATACTTTTCAGAACAATTATTTTCTTTGTATTCAAACCATAGTGAGTAGTCTTTTGAGAATTCATGTTGAATTGAAAGTGTCTTGTTTACACTATTCTGTGCTATGTAAATGTGGCTTCCTACTCACCCCCGTACTGTGATATTTTTGAAAAGAAAACTTTATTTTATCTTTTTATGCTTATCCAGAGCTGTGCTAGTAAATAGAAAATAGTAATTACTTCAATGAATAAATGAGGGTATTATGTATAAAAAGATGAAAGACCAAATACTAGAAGAAACTTTACATAGAGAGAGCAATT
The DNA here is from genome assembly GCA_004026765.1 of Micronycteris hirsuta. Classification (NCBI taxonomy): domain Eukaryota; kingdom Metazoa; phylum Chordata; class Mammalia; order Chiroptera; family Phyllostomidae; genus Micronycteris; species Micronycteris hirsuta. The sequence goes on along the minus strand of PVJI01011563.1, from coordinate 2,740 downwards.
CAATTATAAAAATTATAATATCTAGCAAGATTTCAATTTGATTTTCTTATTTAGATTAGATCTTGGTGATTTGTGCAGGGGGAGCATAATAAAATGTAGTTACAGACTTTGAAATCTAAATCTCTATAGTTTTACCCCATATTTCCTCTTTGCTTCTCATTTCATCTTCTATCTTAAATATTTCATTTTATGAAAAATAAAGAAAAATAAATTAAGCGCATTGCATGTTTCCCTGTTTTATTTCTCATCGATGTCACTTTTCATTGCATCGTTGTCTTTAAAAAGTGGGCAAGTGAGAGATAATAACAAATGTTTCTATTCAGAACCATGGATTTTACAGTGGCTGTAAATCATATATAAATTTGCTGTATGAATGCAGGAAGTCAGTGTGGCTAATAAAACATTTCTTGTTCTTCCTATTCACCAGATAACAAATTTTTGTGAATCTTTTATGTGAAGAGCGCTGATGAAAATCCCATGTTAATTTTGCAGGTGATGGAAGTCAAAGGACAAATGATCCATGTCCCAGAGTCGAATTCCATTTTATTCTTGGGCTCTCCGTGTGTGGACAAGTTGGATGAACTCATGGGCCGGGGGCTGCATCTCTCAGACATCCCTATCCACGATGCCACCCGAGATGTCATTCTGGTGGGTGAGCAGGCAAAGGCCCAAGACGGCTTGAAGAAGAGGATGGATAAATTAAAGGCAACTTTAGAAAGAACTCACCAGGCACTGGAAGAAGAGAAAAAGAAAACAGTGGATCTCCTATATTCTATTTTCCCTGGCGACGTAGCCCAGCAGCTGTGGCAAGGGCAGCAGGTGCAGGCCAGAAAATTCGATGACGTCACCATGCTCTTCTCGGACATCGTGGGCTTCACGGCCATCTGCGCTCAGTGCACCCCCATGCAGGTGATCAGCATGCTGAACGAGCTGTACACCAGATTCGACCACCAGTGTGGGTTTTTGGACATTTATAAGGTAAAGGGGATGTAGTTACTTATCTATGAATGACTTTTAATAGTAAATAGTGATCTTAATTAAATTGCGAGGATATAATTTTCTTTTTTATGATCACTATCTCTTTAATTTAGAAATCTGTATAGAATACAGATATTTCTGCTTTATTAGAAAACTTTCATTATGAGTTGATTTATAGTATCGATATACTGTAGGTAATTGAATCATGATATTACTCAGTAAGGAAAAGTTTGTAAAGCCAGTATTCGTTATTAAAATATTAAACTCAGTGAATACTAGGCAACTTTTAACCACAGAATGTCTTTCTTAGAAAGTGGGGTTCTAATATAAGCTAAGAATTATGTTGATGGTTAAAAAGAAGCAGTAAGTTATGCTAAAATATACATCGTATTTTCAGTCATATCATGGTTAATCAGTATTTTGCATTGCAGTGTCAATTAAGTGAGTCCCTCTAATTCTGAAAGAACATATGTAAGTATTCTAGCTATTGCCCAAAGGACCAATGGCTTTTACTGGAAGGACCTTAAATTTCAAAACTAAATAGTGGAAAAGCTTTGGAAATGGGTACTAATCACCGCTGCCTGGTCTGTTTTGATGAACTCCTTATTAATTTCTTATTAAAAATCACAGCATTATCTTGCATGATTCAGGTCCAAATCTGCCTAGTGAATAATTCTGTAACTTTACATAGAATTTCACATGGAGTGCACAGGACCCATGGCTTTATTATATGAAGGACAGAAAGTATGTTTAGTATAAATAAACAGTAGTGAACTGTAGGTTTTTATTTTCTTCTTTACTAATCCACCTGGACCACTATTTCTTTCTATAGTATGATCTTCACATAAGCATATTTGGAAAGAACCTGCCTGTTTACATTGTTTTCATTAAGGTATATTTCCTTTAGAGAAAGGTGTTCTCTAGCCATTATATGTAATAGGTAGCCCATGCTAAATATTTTAGTGAGTCTTTTTTGAAGGGTAACTATTCAGTGTGAAGTGTATATGAGGGATTTGCTTTGTTATACAAAATAAGAGTTCTTATAAATTATTTTGAACTTTCCTACAATTTATTATTATATAATTTGTGATAGAAGTAGTAAAATGTCTGATCCTGAACCAGAGACAAACGACAATGAGTCTGTCATTGTCTTACCCAGCCATTTCCAGGAGGCAGAGCAGGGCAGCCTGAACTTGCCAGCACTTTTGTCCCTGCAGGCTCGGGGCCTTAGTACTCTGTCTCTGCCACCACCAGTTTCCTCTCTCTGAACCACTCGGTGCTTCATTAGCTTCCTCCACCTGGAGTAGTCGTATGTTAAGGCGGTCCTAAGTTCATACTCCTAAATGAGACTGACAAACAGATAAATAGGTTCTTCTTTGGAAAAACATGGACATCTTTGATTCGAATATAAGTATCAGTTAGGTTTTGAGAAAAGAAGAAATGTGATGTTTTCTGAGGGTGCCAAAACAATTTCAAGGTTTGAAATATAAGTTTAATTAGATTTTTAAGCATCAAATATAACTTTTTTTTGTGATAAGCTAGGACACGTCATGGGAAAAAAATCTGTGGGAATATCCTGTATAACCCTCAAATTTTCATGTTATTAAAGCATGGACAGTTCCATATAGTGATGAAAATTATCAGCAAGTTTTACTTTTTTATATTTTTAATATATTTTATTGGCTATGCTAAAACAGTTGTCCTAGTTTTTCTCTCTTTTATTTCCCTCCATCCTATATCCCCTCTCCTACCAGCTTTCCCC
>PVJI01011562.1:0-55474 GCA_004026765.1 Micronycteris hirsuta | reverse complement strand
TGTCCAGTCACCAGCCCAGTTCCTGAGTGTGCTTCTGGGCCCAAGCTGTCTTGATGTGCACCTGATAGTGGCGAATCTCCCACTGCCTATTTTTTCTCCTCTGGTCTAACTAATAGGTTCTCTCCGTGCCCTTTCTGGATAGTTTGGCCCCCGCTCTGAGTCAAGAATTTGTGTGGTCTGTATCTCCGGACTGCCGCTCAAGGAATTCCTTTTATAGAATGATGAACCATATTCATTCCTTTATTTACACTTGATTTCTGTAACACTGGATATACTTAATCTACTAAAACTCAAACAGGAACTCCATAACGCTACAGCCGCTCGGTCCTCCGCCGGCCCCGGCTACTGTAGCGGCCCCGGGCTGGGCAGCCGCCGCTCGAGCTCTGCCAGCCGCCGCCACCGCCTCCTCCCCAGGCGCGGCGCTCCTTCAGTGGTCACTTCATTTTATACGAGTGCACACAACTAAGCTTAAAGAGCCATTTTACCAAGTGAATGCTGATCTGCAGTTTGATTTCACTACTTAGTGAGATTGTAATTTTTCCAGAATTGAGCCCCAAGTTTCAATAGCAGTCATCTACTCTGAAATCGTGATGAATATCCCACTTAGTCTTTCTTTTCTTGATTTTTCCCCACTGTGAAAGAGTTCTTATATCACATAAATGTATTTTGTTATCCACTGAAATTCAAAGAGAAGGGCATATTTGTTTATGTGTTTTCTATCATAGTTGGAGATAAAAATCCCACAACACAAAGTGTTGGTGATAAGAAAATACTTTAATATCCAGGAAGTAGAGGCTGGTTGCATCACTTACAGAGAGCTGCAGGCTGATGACAGACATTATTTTATGACATTTGATGGCAAAAGAATATGAAATAGTGATGTCATTATGATTAGGAAAAAATAATTATCAAATAATAATTCCAGACACAGCTAAAATATCACTTAAGTGTGATTGGAAAATAAAGATACATTTAGAAAAATTATTTCCAAGTTATAGCACAAATGGCACATGTTGAAAAAAATGCGAAAGGAAATACTTCAGCAAACTGAAGGAAATGATAAAAGAAAACCCAAAGTAAAACTGGATTGCAAGAAGAAATTGATAGGCAAAGAAGTTGGTAGATTTTAAATTATTTTAAATTAGCTATCCTCCTTCTGAAGAGTATTAGGGCCTTAGAACACATTATTTTAAATTAGCTATTTATAAAAATAATAATAGAAATAATGACTCATTTGCAGGGATGAGATGGTAAAGTCAAAGGCAGATGTAACTCATTAAAAATGGTGAGGAATTTGAATGTCAAAGATTAGGGGTTAATGCGTTCTAAGGTCCTAATACTCTTCAGAAGGAGGATAAACTACTTATTATACAGTTCCTTTCCTTCCTGTGTGCCTGATGTGCATGTAAACTTCTAAAAGAAATCACTAAAGAGATTTCCTAACTTCCAAACTAGCAGAGAGGAAAAAGGTACTAACTAAAATACAATCAATACAATACAAGGCAGGAATGAGAAAAAAACAAAACAGAAAAGAAACATTGCAAAATAGAAAGTACAAAACAAAGTGATAGAAGACCCCAAATATATTTAAAAAATCACAATAGATTAAACAGAAAAAGGGAGAGATTGGATTTCTAAATCCAACTAAGGGTTCTTGAGGGCTGGCCATAAAATATAAAAGTGAAGAATTAAAAATAAAAGAATTGGGGGAAATTGCCAGGCAAAGACTAATAAAAAGAAAATCAGTTACCTCAATATTAATGTCAGAAAAAATCCACAAATGGTGGACATGAGAATCTGGAAGTTAATTCAATTGATTCTAGTATTGCTGCCTCATTGTACAGTTTCAAACAGACCAGTGCTTGATTCTCTCAAAATCTCCTTCCTCTTCTGCACTTCAGTCATCCCTGTTCCTGTCCCAGTCTGCATGGTGATTGTTTTACACTAGGTTCTTATCTTTTCTGTGGCTGACATTTAGTTTCCCTGTTACGATCACACCTTCCGCAGAGCATCTCCAGATTCTTGTGTGCGATCATTCTACCACACACACCTAATTATGCCACTTTCCAACTTCAGTCATTCAAGGACATGGCATTGCCTATGAGATAGAGTTCCAAAAGTTAAGTTTCCATTAGTGTCTTTTCAAAAATCTTGCAGGCAGCCTGTACATTGTATGTTATTTCATTGATCCTGAACTCTGTCATCCCAGGAATAGGACATCCTTTCTATAATTTTATGCTACTCATGCTGTTTCCTTATACTGGAGTTTTCTTTCATTGTGTCCACTATTTAGGCTGCAAAACCTACCTTAGTTTTCACTCATTCTAATAACCTCCCATTCACCAGTATATGATCCCTTCATCTGTGTGTATGTGTATTTCCACATGGCTAAATATGTACTTACATGTACATAATTTCCACTTAATATATTGTAATTGCCTATGTACACATCCCTCTTTGAATAAAATGTTGAGTCTGTTGAGGGAAGTGTCCATTTCATGTAGGATATCTGGTGCAAAAAAATATGTGTGCAAAGATTAAATAATCTACTTTGAGACCAGAATGTAAATTTGGAGATTACCTAGTCCAAATTTTTTATTTTATAGATGAACCTAACAGGCTATGCAGAAATTACTAGTCTGCACTACATTGGTGTTTGAAAAATCTGTGTTCATATTGGGAAGGCGAAGTTTCTGCTATATTAGTAAGAATCTAAGAAATCTTTTCTCTGGCATTGGCTGAGCTAAGGTAACTACTTCATCATTAACTCCACCAGAAATACTATACAGTACAATTTAAGAGCACTTTAGCCTAGAATCATTAGTATTTAATAATCCTTCTAAAATGTAGGCTTCCTATGGAAAACCTCTGTTAAAATCCAGAAGCGAGTTTGTGCAGATTAGGAGTTTTGATGTTTCCTGTTAAAGTTTGTATCAGTTCTTGTTACTAACTGGTACCCGTACTTTTGCAACTTAGCGATGCCAGTTTCTGCCTTGCTTCTTTCAAGCCCATCTGTAGGACAGAGGGACACTAATGAGAGCGCCCCTGTTCCCCCAAGCATTCAGCACCTTTCACTGTCCATGTTGTTTCCCAGACCTGTTGCCTGCTGCGTCCTTACTTTTCAGTTCCCCTTACACTGGGGCTTCTCTTTAAGAATTAGATCTTGTCTTAGGGATGTACCTGTCCACATTCACATGTGTTTCCTGTTTCTCACCTGCTGCCTCGGGGTTCTTCCACCATTAGCAGCTGGGTTGGGCTGGTCATTTCCTAGCTTCTCCTGGTTTGGCAGTAAGTGGGGGATTCTGGATGAAAGAACAAGTATTCTGGTGAAAGTAAGTGAGCCTACATCACAAAATAAATGCAAAGGTTAATTTATAAAATGATTGTTTGACATTCAGAATGACTCTTTCTAAAATAAAGCGAAAGACAGTATCAGCCAGGTCCCCAGGGTAGTTCACAACACCCAGGAAGGTTATGAAAGGTTAGGATGAGAACAGAAGACGGCCAAGTGAGTTTGGATGCGCTGCTGAAATCTTTCTAGGGGTAGTTTTACTGGTGCTTGAGAGAAGGTTAAATGCAGTCACACAGAGCAGCACAGGAGACATTCATTTGGAAAAGAGGAAATGAGGAGGACAGTAACAGAGGACAAGGATACATTTATGCTGTGCCTCTTTCAGATACAGGATTGATTCTACTCCATGGGCTTCAGCCAAGAGGAAGATGGTTCTGTTATTGTTGTGATTTCAGGGATAAAATCTTAGGCATCTGTATTTACAGTGTGTGGTGTTTTCTAGTTTTTAAGCTGCCAACAATGTGAGTTCTATGAAAAAATACAGATGGTTAAAAATCACATGTACAGAAAGTGATCTTTTCCTTATTGCAGACCCTATGGCTTTGATTCTTCATGTTTACTTTTTATTATATTTTCATCTCCTGACAAATACTGCTACTGCTTTGTGTTATCATTTACATAGAATTTAATGCAAACTTTCATTAAATTGATTTTCATGTGCTATCTTTGCTCTGATAATACCCTCTTTATATACCCTTTCTTGAGATCTTATTTCTTTTAAGTAGATATAGTGTAAGAGGACTGGTGGACCTTTGTAAATTATTCAGTGTGGTGTGTGTAAGGTAAAGAAAACTGGAAGAAATAACTAAAAATAACTATTAATAGTATGCACTCAATTGTAACTAGGTTAGATTAACCAGGATAGTTTTATATGCACTATAGTGTTTCATTTCAAAAGGAAAACTTATTTTTCATAATAATATGTCTAGCTTAACTATATTCACAATGAGTGTATGATGCGAATATGAGGTACAGTAGGAGGTGCAATGATGTTTAATGTTAGGCAGAATTGTGTAATTTTATTATCTTAAAATGATATTAATAGTTAAAAATCAAACTAGACCAACAATTAGAAATAGCTCAAAAACATTTTAATGCATTCTAAGTTATTAAAAGTTTTTCTTTTATGTTGTCCAACAGAAGCCATACACTTAAAAGATACAATAGTTCAATGAGACAGTTTTTTAATTAGGGGTAATTGAAGCTGTGATAGTATAATGAGAACATTCTAGCAGTTTGCATTTGCATAATGAACAAAGTATATTCAACATTTTGCAGAGACTAAAATAACTAGTGTAGCTTATCTTAAATGTTAGAACTCCTCAGAAATTAAGAGAAGCTACAATTGATCTAATAATTGCTCGTGGAAAAAAATTGCTTAGTTTGGAGGAAAGTGAAAACATTTGTGTTCCAAATAGATGTACTTAATGTATTGACTATTTTATTATCTTATATATTTATTACTTAACATTCTTTTAAGATTTTTATTTATTTATTTTTAGAGAGAGGTGAAGGGAGGGAGACAGAGAGGGAGAGAAACAGCAATGTATGGTTGCTCCTCATGTGGCCCTCACTGGGGACCTAGCCTGCAACCCAGGCATGTGCCCTGACTGGGAATCGAACCGGGACCCTCTGGTTCCCAGCCCGCACTCAATCCACTGAGCTACACCAGCCAGGGCTATTACTTAACATTTTTGATATGTGTTATTATTCTTTAAATCTCATGCTTTCGTGAAATCTCAAATAAGCTGTTGCAGAAATATACTTTGTTTTTTAAAGAAATAATATATATTTATATATAGTTTATATATGTATTTTATCAAATTCATTATTATCAAAGCATATTCACTATACTTAGGTATTGGCTAAATATGTTAACATTTACCACATTTTAAAGCTAAATTTGATTTGTACTCTAGATGTTAGTTCTGATTTACCCTCGATTTAAGATCTAAAGAAGATTGGCTCAAACTCACGTGTCCTGTCCAGCGAAAGCCCAGGGCCGCCACCAGTGCGCCTTCATACTCCCAATGCACATTGCTCTGGGCACTTCACTTTATTTTTCTGCGTAAGCTAAAACTTCCTTTTCAGTTTGCTATCTTTCAAGAATTCTTTCTTTCAGTTTAGACTCGTACTTAGACTAGACATTCGATGTCTTTTTCTTCTTTGTACCAACTCCCTCTCTGGCTTTCCACTCATGGTAAATCACTGCAAAACATCACTAACCATCACCAATAGTAATCGCCAGTAGCAGCATTATTCATAATAAACAAAAAGGAGGAAACAACCAAAATTCCTACCAATTAATAAGTGAATAAACAATGTGTGGCATATTCATACCGTGGGATGATGTTCAGGAGCAGAAAAAGGTAGAGTAGTGATGCTTGCAGCAACATGGTTTGGCCTGGAAAGAAAACATTGCTCCAAATGAAGGAAACCAGCCATAAAAGGCCATATATTGTATGGCTCCATTTATATGAAATATTCAGAACAGGCAACTCTATAGAGACAGAAATTAGACCAGTGAGTGCCTTGTATTGGTTGTTGTGGGGGAGTTGGGGGGTAGGGGGGTGATAACTAAAGGATATGGGTATTTTTTGAGGTATAAAATGTTCTAAATTGATTATGATAATAGTTTCACAACTGTGAATGTACTAAAAAACTGAATTTTGAACATTAAAAGAATGATGAATTATATAGTATGTGAATTATATCTTAATAAAACTGTTATTTACAATACCACACGGTCTTTGTGTTGGCAACCACCGAGACAGCGGTTTGTTTCTGGATAAATGGCAGTTCAAACCTTAGGCAGACACAATTGAGAAATGAAAATGCAGCATCTCAGTTCTTACCATGATATACTCAGCCAGCCCCCTCAAGTACGGCTGGAGACTTTTCTTGGACATCCAAAATCTCATTAATGCCCAGTAACATCTTTTTGGGTCTCATCCATTTCCTCTACTTACCTGCATCTATCTAAGGAAAGCATACGTTATAATTCTCCACGGACAGAAATATTACAGTAGCAAACCTCAACTTTATTTTTCCACCTGTCCTGCTTAGGAGGCAGTAGCAACTGTAGGAAGTTTTGGGTTAAAATTCTTGTCTTGTTTACACATTGTTTGATCATAGGGGTATGTGCATTTTTCTTTCTGAGTAGAAGAGGTAAGACTGAAGTGCAACTCTATTCACTCTGAGTTTTGTGGATAGAAGCAGCAGTATCACTTAATCAAAGAATGTGAAGACGGTTTACAGCTAAATGCTATCTAAATTCCTGGATCAAATTGTGTTTGATGGGATTAGAGACCTCTAACAAACTCATTTGAATAATTTATGTACAAATTTCTCCATCTCATTTTAGATCCAGCTAAAGATCCATGCTTAAAGATGAAGTGCAGTCGCCATAAAGTGTGCATCGCTCAAGACTCTCACACTGCAGTCTGCATTAGTCACCGGAGGCTTACGCACAGGTAAACATCGTCACGTTAAATCCCACTGATTGAATGGAACCCCTTATACCATGAATAACTTCAGAGTATAAATATTTGGCTATGCCTGCTAAGTGTGAATCCATAGTTTTATTGAATCAGCTTCAGAACCTTGCTTAATACAATTATGATTCACTGGGGTGAAACATCATCAGTCAGATTTACTATGGGTTATAGAATTTAGGCATATTTTATTAGATAAAAAGGATCTTGAGAAGGTTGAATTAGGTGGTATGTTTGCACACATATGCTTTTTCAAGTTTAAGGCACAGGGACAGTTTTACAGTTTTGCTGCCCTCTAAATGTTTTTACTTTATGCCCATTCAAAGATTCTGTTTCCCTCAAGGGAGAATTGAAAACAAAGGTAAAGGGCAAAAAATGAATGGTTGATATTTATAAAAAAGTTGAAAAGTCACAAAGTAAAGATACAGGATTGGAACACTTCAAGGCACTTTTATTTATGGAAGCGCTCGTCCTGGTGGAGTCCTTGAAATCCATCCCCTGGAGGCTGGCGCAAAATTGGCAGAGGACAAGAAAGGGTTTTAAATATCTTTTATAATGATCATCACTGCTTCTGTAAGATAGGCTCTATTTTGAGGGGATCAACGATTTAGAAATAGCCTGTGAAGTCTGGTGCTGAGCCTTAAGGATTGGAACTTGCCACAACCAAAGGTGCAATGGCTGGGTAACTGACTGAAGTAAGTAGGTATACTGTTCCCTTTATTGCTTTTAAAGGAATTCTCTTTAGGAGAAATCCTCTTTTCTGTGATAGCGGACCTAATTTGTGTTGTGCTTTTTATCACATGAGCATGAGGGTTTCTCTGTTTGGGTATGTTCAGGGGCTAATAGGATTTTGGCTTTAGTGCACTTACATATAAATTCTATTATTCAGACACACCAACAGACAGAGAGTAAGAACATTAGAGAATAAACATAAGTAGCATATCTAGAAAACAGCAAATATTTGTTTTTTGATGTTCCTTATTGATATAAAGGCACATATGCATAAAACCACTGATTACATGCCGAGTGGATTAGAAGTCTTTTTTCCATAATTCCAAATCTATAGTGGCAGATTTCAAGTACCAAGGCAAGCCAGTGAAACTGAGACAGAGGGTTTGGAAGTGAGTAGACCTGGGACAGATAATCACATCAAGGCATATCAATAGCGTACTTGCAGGGGAGAGGGAGAGGGAGACGACAGTTTGGGCATGTCAAGTGTGAAAGAGCTCTTGGAAATGGCATTGCTATAAAGTCAGCACACGTTGGGGAGGCCTGGAGGATGAGGCAGAGTTATCAGTAATGTATCCCTACTCAGCCATGACCTCTACCTTGGTTTTGCAAAGGGATGACAGAACTTTGGGCCAAACTTTTCTATTTATTTACTTAGGGTTCCAAAAAGCCTCTGAGTGTCTTGGAGTTTCTATTAATTAATCAATCACCAAACATTTAAAATAGTAGTATGTGAAAGGATGTATGGAAGAATGGGTGGGGAGTGGGTTTTTATTTGAAAAATCAATAGGAGGACTGTGTTGACATGAATGTCTGCATAATCCCTCACCAAAATTGCAGAGACCTGGTCAATCTTTTCATACGAAGGAAACGCTGTTTTATCACAAATGTCAGAGGCCCTGGGAAAGGTTTCCATCTACCCAGTTAACACCTTTGATTAGTCGCATTTGCCATTTCACCTCTGGGCTTCTGGACCCAAGTTAAAGAGTAACTGAAGACCTCACAGTTATTACAGTCTCGTGCCTGGGGCAGAGAGACAGTCTCTTTTCCACAGTTGCTGAACTCCGAAACCAGGAGAGGCTCAAGTTCCTGACTCTAGATCACAGAACTACAGAGCACTGATTCCAGTCTATATTTGCAAACATCAAAGGTCAGGCTTTTTAAAACGGTGCTGTCTCACTGCTTCTCTAACTTATTATCAAACAAAGACTTAAGTTTAGACAAAAAGAAACTTTCTTAACAAGGTAATGAATGATTCTCTGAAACCAATAGCCAATAGCGAACATGTTTTCTTAGTATAAGGCAAAACATCCTAAATGGAGAATCACCTTCAGCTCTGCCTTTGGTGCCCTGATTGGCTGGGGCTGTGCTGGAGACAGCTGTGCTTCACATGGGTAGACTTCAGTGTTTTATGGAAACAGTTTAGTGTTACTCTGTTTCTGATAGACACTATCTTACAGCTTAGCCTGGACACACACTAAATTCAATAAATACATAACAAGTTTCCAAAGAACTGACATTAAGATTAATATTTGATATGCTTGGTTTGCTGTGAGGATGTCAATACCTAAGTGAATGTCGGTACAACACTTGGGGAAGGAGAGTTTTGCCAAGCAGTCTGATCAGTGAAGGTGGCCATTATGAGTTATGCCGTTCTTAAATTTGGGTTTTTTTGTGTATTTGGGGGATAGGGTACAGAAAGCAGCGGAAGGTCTTAGTTAATAAATTTTGGGCATTTGCATAGTTCAAATTAGAAATTTCTACTTTTCTCATCTAAGGAACAGCCTTTTTTGGTTTCCTTTTGTTTCATAAAAGGGAAAAGAAGTGGAACTAGCTATTTGCTTCTGTAGGGGGAATCCTGGTTTTCAGCGAGGTCTTCCTAGGTCTACCCCTGACTCCCAGGTAGATTTCTTCATTACCTTGAACTGCTCATCTTGTAATCCTCACTTCGTGGGTAATAAGTTATATAACATTGATCTCCTTCAGTTGTCTGGAAGTTTCGTGATGTCTATGTCTTATTAACCTCCTTATCCTTAGAACTTGACATTCTGACTAGTACATATTTTCTATAAAGAGTATATTAAAAATAGCTATTTGCAGAACACTAAAAATAAGTAATATAATCAATTGAACTGGTCAATATAGATAATGTAAATCTAAAATTGTTTTCCATGTGCCTTGTGCTTATTTGTTAAAGATGGTCTGAGGAGGGTGTGAATCGATCCATAAATACTTTAAAATGAACTCATTGAGTGAACAAATAATAAATTATTGCCAGAAAAATAAAAGGAAGAGAGGGATATGAAAATATGAGGGAGAGGTGAGTCCATAACAACTGATTAAAAGAAACTGGTAGAGCCTTGCCTTAGATTTGTAACTAAGTGAAATAATTGCTAAATATTTCCTTACTTTGTGCTTTAAATAGCAATATAGGCATGCCCTGCTTAATGATGGGATTACATTCTGAGAAATGGCATCCTTAGGAGATTTTGTTTACATGGGAACATCAGGGAATGCACTTACACAAACCTGGATGGTGCAGTCTACTATTGTGATTGTATGTGCTCTGCTTTTATGAGACTGGGAGCACAGTAGGTTTGCCTACACCAGCAGCACTACAAAGAAGTCAGTAATTGCAGTGGAAGCTCTGGTGGTTGTCTTTCTTTTTTTTTTTTTTCCTTGCAATTCAGGAGCCTGATTTAAGATTTGATTGTTGAGGCCTCCACTGTCAGGGAGGCATCCGCTTCAAAGACAGCATCCACTTCAGGGAAGGCTATCTGGAATAAATACATTACCAGCCACACAACTAGATTAAGGGCCCGGCCACTAGCACCCACTGAGGCTTCTTTGTTTTAGATCTGGGTTGATTTTGATAACTGACCATTTGAGCTATTTCTTTTTTTCTCTTCCTGTACTTTAAATCCCCACTCTTATGGGTTTTTTTTTTTTTAATTTTTAACTTTTTAAAATTGTTGTTCAAGTACAATTGTCTTCATGTCTCCCCCAACACTCCCCCCTACCCCAGCCATCCCCAATTCCCACCCCTGGTCCTAACCCCCCTTGGTTTTGTCCATGTGTCCTTTACAGTTGTTCCTGAAAACCCTTCCCCCTTTCCCCCATTATCCCCTTCTACTCCCCTCTGGTTACTGTCAGTTTGTACTTAATTTCAAGGTCTCTGGTTATATTTTGCTTGCTTGTTTTGTTGGTTAGGTTCCACTTAAAGGTGAGATCATATGGTATTTGTCTTTCACCACCTGGCTTATTTCACCTAGCATAATACTCTTCAGTTCCATCCATGATGTCGCAAAGGGTAGGAGCTCCTTCTTTCTGCTGCGTAGTATTCCATTGTGTAAATGTACTATAGTTTTTTGATGCATTCATTTACTTTTATGTTTTAAACTGACCAGTAAAGAGTAGTCCCTGGTACCCTAGTCCCCCACCCTCATCACCAATACAAGCAGAGCATTAGACCTGTGCTCTCATGGTGATAAGGCATCTTGTCATCCTAACAAGAACCACAAGGGTCAGTTCAGTTCTCACACTGGTTTAGAAAGGAGAGATGTCTGGCCCAGGTGACTGACTGCCCAGGCGTCTCTGACTGATGGCATTAGTCACACTAAGACTGGACACACTGAGACTGCAAAAAACAGTAACACATAGTGCTAGGATAGAAGGACAACTATGATGTGTCTAGGTGGCAGGAATTTTTCAGCTCCATTTTAATCTTTGTATATGTGGTACATTGTTGATTGAAATGTTGTTATGTGGTGCATGATTGTAATTGTCTTCTGAAATCAAAGAAGCAGCCTGATTAGGAGGCTCATTATGTGTTTTACACTAGCTTTGACCACTATAGGCAATATAGAGGATTGTGTAAACTATCCAAATGTGATCTTCAAGGTCATATATTTGGACACTGGTCTTCTAATGTTTTTTTTCTGTAAAGAATTGGCCTCAAACAAGTATGCTATCCATGTTCGTGTGCTGGCTTTCTGTTATAATTGTCATCACCAGTTAAAACCAAATAGTTTTATGAACAACGAGAAAGAACTTGAATACAACACATTCTCCAAAATGGTAGCACAACTATTAAGTTAGAGGGTTTAATATAAAATATTTAATGGCTTCCCAGGCTTTGGACATGACCCACTTTTTCCCCTTTAATTTTACTTTGTATTGGTTTTGGTGTACAGCTTAGTGGTTAGACAGTCATATACTTTACGTAGCATTCCCTCTATAGTTCCAGTACCCGAACTGGCACCATTCATAGTTATCCCAATGTTATTGAGTGTATTTGCTCTGCTTTACTTACATCCCTGGACTATTTTGTAACTACCAATCTCTACTTCTCAACCCCTTCACCTTTTTGACCCAGCCCCACTGCCCCCTCCCCTCTGGCAACCACCAGTTTGTTTCGTGTCTATGAGTCTGTTCCTTTTATGTTTGTTCATTTATATTGTTCTTTAGATTCCACATATAAGTGAAATTATATTGTATTTGTTTTTCTCTGACTGACTTAATTCACTGAGCACAATACCCTCTAGGTCCATCCATGCTGTTGCAAATGGTAAGATTTCATTAAAAAATTTTTTTATTGCTGTTCAATTACAGTTGTCCCCATTTTTCCCCATTACTCTCCCCTGCCCTACCCACCCCCCACTCCTCCCACATTCAATCCTTTCCCCACCCCATTGCCTTTGTCCATGGGTCCTTTATACATGTTCCTTGCCTTGACTCTTCCCCTTCTTTCCCCTGTTATCCTCCTCCCCCCTTCGTGGCCAAATAATATTTCATTGTATATATGTACACAGCTTTTTATCCGCTCATCTATTAATGGGCATTTGGGTTGTTCCCACAGCTTGGCTGTTGTAGATAAGGCTACAATGAACATAGAAGTGTATACAGTCTTTTGAATTAGTATTTTGGGTTTCTTAAGATAGATCTCCTGAAGTGGGACTGCTGGGTTATAAAACAGATCCATTTTAAATTTGTTGAGGAACCTCCATACTGTTTTCCATAGGGGTTACCACCAACAGTAAGTGAGGGTTCTCGTTTCTCCACATCCTCTCCAGCACTTGTCATTTGGGAGTTTATTGCTGATAGCTATTCTGACAGGTGTGAGGTGATATCTCATTGTGGTTTTAATTTGCATCTCTCTGATGACTGGTGACACTGAGCATCTTTTCATATGTTTATTGACCATCTGTATGTCCTCCTTGGAAAAGTGTCTATTCAGGCATGACCCACATTTTTATATTGTTACCCTGGGGAAAATTTCAGAGATGCTTACTATAGCTCATCATCTTTTTTGTTCATTGTTTTTGTGTATTGTGAGTGAGAAGCCCTGTATTTTAAGCCTTTGCTGCCTATGCAGCTGCAGATAATTAACACTATTTCTAGATCAGTGTTTTGGGCGCCAATCAATACTGCTGATAGTTTAAAAAAAAAAAAAACAGGTTTAGAATAATAAGACAAAGTAGGGTTGAAGAATTTGTGTTAGGACAAAACTAGCCATGCTGATTTCTGCTCTATTTACACCAAAGGTTGAAAAAAAATCAATAAGAGATTTGCTTTTGACCACCTAAAGAAACATTATATAAAAGGATAATAAAGGTAATTTAAAATGCTACTCATCACAATAGGTATCAAAAGGTGAGTCCTAATCCTCCTCTAATTTATCTGTGTACTTTTAGAATTCATAATTTTAATGACCATATGCAAAAGATTAGAATTTCTTTATATAAAATTAAATAAATGACTAAGGTATTTATATTTCCATTGCTATAATGTTGAAATATTTATTATGGAAAGATTCAATCATACATACTGAGTTATAGTAGAGTTCAAAAAACATTTGTTAAACTGATTTGAATTTATAACTATTTTAAAATATTCCTTATACTTAATGTAAGATTTCATCTTTATGTTATATGAATACATCAAAATTGCCCTTAGGGCAATTTATTATATATTTAATATATGCAAAGCTTTTAGTAAGTGCCTTAAATTGATTTAGTTTTTACAACAGCCCTAATATTATCTTTATATTAAAGATTATTATGTGTATTTTAAAGAAACAAAAGCTGCAGTCAGAGATGTCAGTGCTATGTCTGAGATTTTTTTTATGTAGAAAGACAACAGGTAGAGAGACATGTGGGGCATAGTTAGGATTTAAAATCGCATCTATCATTTTGTGTGCACATTACTTCTTATAATTATAAATGAATTTTAATTATGAAGAGATGTTTCTATTTCTAAATATCTGGATCTACATAACTCTCTTTTGGTTAGGGTATAGTGGATCTAGAACACTTTTTTAAAATAGACTTCATAACAGCGCAAACTTAGTTTTACAGCAAAATTGAACAGACAGTACAGATAATTTATTTCCCACATAACCTCTGTACCAACCTGTGCATAACCTCCTCATTATCAAGAATCCCCACCGGAGTGATACATTTGTTATATTTAAAAACTTACATTGACACATCATTATCACCCAAAGTCCATAGTTTAGTTATTCTTTAATATTAATTGCATTTAAAAATGGGTCATAGTACTTCAGGTGGTGATCATTGTAACATTGTTTGATCTCTCTTTTTAAACACAGGTAACAGCTAACCTTCATAGTGTTTCATTTATGCCTGGAGCTCTTTAACAGATTGTATATTTGCATATTTATTTGTATATATAAAACATTCATATACACAAGGCATATGCAAGGTCTATCTGGAAAAAGCCCAGCCATTGTTAATATAACAAGGATAGTTTGCACAACATCGATGTAACCTGGCAGCCAAGGAGAGTGGACTGGAATGCACTTTAGTGAATAATGATGACTTCACTGTTCTAGTCAGTGGGGGTGGCAGATGCCATTGAGTGAACATGTGTACTGTGTGGCTGCCACATTCAAAATGACTGGGGGAGTAGAGCAATGAATCTATATCAAACTTTGCATTAAGCTTGAACATTCCTCAATGGAAACTATTTGGATGATTCAGAAGACTGCAGCTGTGGGCAGCTGGTGATTAACAGCTTCATCAGGACAATGCACCTGCTTGTGCATCACGTCTTGTGTAGAGTTTTTGGGGAAACATCAAATTGCCCAGGTGGCTCGGCCCTCCTATGGCCCAGATTTGGCGCCCTGTAACTTCTGGCTTTACCCCAAACTAAAATCACCCTTGAAAGAGAAGATATTTCAGACCATCAGTGAGATTCAGGAAAATATGACGGGGTAGCTGATGGCGATTGGGAGAACTGTGTGAGGTCCCAAGGTGCCTACTTTGATAGGGACTGAGATGTCGTTGTCATATGTACAATGTTTCTTGCATCTTCCATCTTCTTCAATAAATATCTCTATTTTTCATATTACATGGCTGGATACCTTCTGAAAATACCTCGTATATACATAATACTTAATCTGACAACAATGATGTGAGGTAAAGTGGGTTACAGTTATTGCACATATTTACAGTGATAAAAGCTGAGACACATAATTTACATGATTTGCTCAGATGGGAGACATGGACATTGAACTTGGCCATTGAGGTTTCAGAATTTGTTTTCTTGATTATTAAGTGTTAATGTCTTTTGAAACATTATTTAAGACTTATAAAGCATGTTACATAAAAGAAAGATTCTTCTAAGCATTTTAGAGATAACTCATTTTATTTTACAACAATCTTACATTCCTTTATAAAAACGTGGATAAACATTGGCTAATGTACTATTTCTCAGCACATTTTAACCCAGTTTTTCTCCTGAACACGTAAGTCTTAGGATTTTCTTTTCTGTGATATCACTCTCAAGAGAGTAAATCCTTAGCTACCGGAGAATTGCTCTTAAGGAGAAAATTTAATTCATTAGAATGTACATCTAGATCAGTTTCAGTTTTGATTTGGTCAAGTTCATGTTAGGTGTTCCACTTACACAAACAAAATACATGTTTCTCAAATGCAAAATTTAAGACAACATTGACTTTATTTTTTAAGTGCATAGCACGTGTTATCATTATTATGGTATCATTCCCACTCCTGTGGAAAATCAGGGACCTATTGTTTCAAGTCCAGTATTCTTAGCATAGCCCCTTATAAGCTGACCCAAGTAGCTTTACGGACTTGCCCGCAGCTTTCCCCTGTGACACATTGCAGCCCGTTGCAGCAGGAAACTTACTGTGTGCTTGCATGCAGAGCCAGGTTGTCTAGCTTCACCATCCAGTTCTACTCTCCTTAGCTATGTGTCTTGGGTATGATATTTCAACTCTCTGTGCTTCTGTTTCTTCCTCTGTAAGGTAGGGATGGTGGAAAAAGTATTTTCTGATGAAGTTGTTTTAAGGATTAATGAGTTAATACACAAAAACAATTAGAACAGTATCTGACCCGTAGTAGGCATAGTGTAAGGGCTACTTAGTACTTTTTTCTCCTAAACATGTTGTGTATTTTATAATCATAAACTTTGTTATGTCTGATATTTTTCCTAGTGAGGTGTTCTGCCCATTTATTTTCTTTTTCTGCTGGCAAATAGTCCATTTCTGAAGAGGCTTTTAGCATAATGGTTAATGGTATGTAATTCGATGCTGGTTTGGCTGGCTATGAAATCTGTCTCCATTTCTGGATAGCGAAATGACTTTGGGCACATTAAACTCCCCAAGACTCAGTTTTCTTGTTTATACAATAGAGATGATAATTATACTATCTGTCTCCCTCTGTTTTTATAAGAATTAAAGACATAATTTGTGTAAAGCACTTTGCACAATGTAAGCATTCGATAAACATTAATTATTGAGACATCTCTCTTCAGCTTTCTCCCACTAGCCTCCTCGCCCAAGGTAGAATTAAATTCTCCTTTATCATTATGCCCTTAGAATATTAGCAACACTTTTATCTACCTGTATTATAGCTATTTATATGTTTACCAGCTACAGGTTGATTTGTTGAGTTGTAGTTGATACAGTATCTATAAAAACTGGTTGACTCCTGTCATGGTTATGGGAGATAAAATGTAAGATTACTTTACATTTCAAGTAAAAGAAATTATGTGATTTTGCCAGTTTAGAATGGAAAGGGAGCGGCGTGTTATATGCATTAGGGGAAAATATGAGAGGCCACTGCTTAAAGGGAAAGAGCAAAGAAGTAGGCATGCAATTGATAAAATACTGTTGTTCAAAATCTACCCAAAACTCCTAAAACTTAATAATAACAGAACAAACCACCTGATTTAAAAATGTACCAAAGACCCTAATAAATACATCACCAAAGAAGATATATTGGTGGAAAACAAGTATATGAAAAGATGTCCCATATCACATGTCATCGGGGAAATGCAAATGATAACAACGACGGGCCTATTAGATTGGCCAAACTCCAGAACACTCACTGACAACACTGAACGCAGAGGAGGATGTGGTGCATCAGGACCTCACGCACTGCTGGAGGAATACAAAATGGCACAGCCACTTTGGAAGAAAGTCTTGCAGTTTCTTTTAAACATATGATAAATATCCATATTTTTATTATATGTTTCAGCAATCACATTCCTTGGTATTTACCCAATTGAGTTGAAAAATGTACACACACAATTAAACCTGCACACAGATGTTTATAGCAGCTTTATCCATAACTGCCAAAACTTTGAAGCAGTCCAGATATCCTTCCACCAGTGAATGGATAAATTGTGATAAATGAACAATGAAACATTATCCAGCACTGAGAAGAAATGAGCTATCAAGATGTGAATGAGTCCTTGAATAACAATAAAGTAATTATTAAAAAAAAAGATGTGAATGAGTCTTTAATGCATATGATTCAGCAAGAGAAAACCGTAAAAAGTAGAAGGTCATTTAATATATAGTTCCAACTATGTACATTCTGAAAAAGGCAGACTATGGAAACAATAACAAGACCAGTGGTCACCAGGCATTGGGGACGGGGGTAGAGTGATAATTACGTGGACCACAGAGGAATTTTTAGGGCAGTGGAACTATTCTGTATGTTGCCATATGATGGATACATGTCACTGCACATTTGTTTAAGCCTCAGAGTGCACAGCCCCAAAGTGAACCATAATGTAAGCTATGGACTTTGGGTGACTATGGGTGTCAAGGTAGGTTCATCAGCAGTGTATCTTCATGATGGGAGATATTGAACATGGATGAGGCTATGCGTGTTTAGGGGCCAGACCACATGGGAAATCTCTATTCTCCTCTTAATTTTTCTGGGGACCTTAAACTGCTCTAAGAAAATAAAGTGTAATTTAGAATTTTTGTATAAAGTCTTAATAATCTCTCTTCAGTTCCAAGAATAAGTGTGTGTGTGTGTCCTTAATAATGGATGGATTGTGTAGCTAGTGGTGGAGGCTTAATACCAGCCATTTGTTCCAAGTTGTAGCATGCTGCAACATGCAAAATATGTGAGATGAATATGAACGAATATAAATTACATATTGAAAACCACAGTGTGAATTAACATAAGAGAGAATTAAATAAGAATCATCAAGTTCCATATTTTGACACTAAATAGGTCCAACATTAAAATTGTTTTTCAAGTATTTTTAATCAAAAGTAATTAAATAAAATAAAGCAGGTCAAGGGAAAAAAAGATCATTCACTTAAATACAGCAGCACATGACTCTAAATATCTTAATTATTTATCTACATTAGTCAGCTACAGAATGAAGGCTTTCTACAAAGTTAAAAAATTAATATGCTCCAGCCCTTAAAGTCCATTATGCAGAAATACTATTGTATGTCTGCCAATACTTGGCTGGCAGGTGGTGCAGTTGTAACTTGTGCAGAGCCAGCCAGCCACACGACAAATCATGCTTCCGTTCCGTAGTTGATTTGTGGCTGCCAGGTCAGGTACCACAGTTTTCAGCAGCTCTTCAGGATAGTTGTTAGTTCCTTGTGAGATAATGTGACTAGAATTTGGGCGTTAAACCAGAGTGGAAGTTATGTTTGCCAGTTCAGAGACCAGGAGGTTAACGAATGGTGTGACCACCTCCTCTCCACTCATGGACGATCAGCAAATATTCTGAGACAAAGGTCATCATAGAGCCCCAAGATGTAAGGAACTTGGTTACCTGAGTTACCACATGAAAGGTGATTCAAGGAACAGTGTCATCGGCCTATCATGAAAAAAAAATGAACTTGTTATATTCAAATGGATGATCAGGAAGATGTAAGAGTAGCTTTAACGGTGGAAAATCATGGAAGTATGTGATGGAGTCATAGTAATTATCTCATCTTTAAGTTTTCTATCAGTTTAAAAAACAGGATAATAGATAAGTGCTTTAAAGAACTTATCTACTAGGGACCTCATTTGGGTATGATGTAACCTTTTCTGTCACTTAGGCACCACATCTTCTCTATGACCAAAAGATATTGTGCGAAATATGAGAAAGAAAAAGAAATTCTTGAGCAAGTAAACATGGTGAAAGTTTCACTTTGGGATGTTTTGCTTCTTGGCACTTTACTTTAGCACTGAGCCAGTGAGATGCATCAGAATAACAGTTTTATAAATTTGGGAAGTTTGGAGAAATTAATTTTGAAGTGAAATTACTTCATTTTCAGATTCTCTCTGTGATTCAAAATTCTGTGTATTTGGATGCACTGTTGTTGAAGAAAGGAGAAAGATTTGGTAAAATTTGAGAGCTTAGGGAAAGGGGAATATAATGTCAGCTTAACCTTTATCCATTTCTTTTGTACTAAACCGAGATAAAAATTTTGATATTCTGGTGTTTATAAAATTAAAATTTTTCATTGATAGAGAAGAAATATCTCCTTTTCCCAGTTAGCTTCATAGAATAAGTCACTCTCAATCTAAGAATTGGTCTTTACATTCTTTTCAACATGAAAGTAAAATTGTCTACCTTTTCACCAGATTATATAATTCTTGGGTTAATCTGAGGGCCAAAAACTGTGATTATGATTATTTTATATTTATGGACCATGTAAAACTTCATATATGGTTTCCAAGGATTATAATTGTTGTAGGTGATTTTTCATTTGTGAAATTCTGATATTGAGCACAAGATTAAGTTCTGAATGTTTTCTAAAAATAGAAAAATGAGCACAGATGGACATGTGGGCATTTTTTAAAAAGGAAGATGTGTAACACAATAGAGTGTCATGCCATTTTCACAAGGGGGTTTGCGGCAGATGCACGTTTCCCTTGAACTTTCACACGTCCAGAATGGTGGGCTTGAAACTTTGACGTCACCACTCTCTTGGTCAGACTAAGTCTAAGTTATTTCCAGTATTTTGGAAGGGCATTCCTACTTTGATGCGTTTTTCCATGTTGAATTCTCATCATGAGAGATTTCTTAGGTCCTTGGTTTCAAACCATCCTAAGCAACCGAGTGAGAAATTAGGCCAAGGTTTGTCTGTTTCAGTCCTAATCTTAAGTAGTGACCCAAAAAGCTAATAAATACAAAGACTAATGAAATTGGCAATTATAAAGAATATTTATAATTAGGCTTCTCTTCTGGAAGCTAAAATATGCCACTTTAAATATGGAGAATACTGTCTGTATCCTGCATGGTTCTTTTAAACCAAATATTTTCTATCCTACGTCAGTTATAAAGACAAGAAGTAGATGTATCCATGCAGTGAACTAAAAGCTTGATCATTAAAGATAAAAATTAAAGAATTCTTGTTATAAAACAAAATTACTAGTAAGGACAAACCATGATTTTTTTAAACAAAACTTTTATTACTATATACATTCCAGAATTTACAGTTAGTAATATAGAAGTAGCAAATGGCTAAAATGGAAGAAAACCATGGTGTGTACGGTCTTATAATAGAGGGAATGCTCCATACCTAGGCCATCTGTGTGCTTTGTGAACTGATTCTTTCACGTTGTCCCTATTCATCTAGTTTCTACTGTGTGACAACCAGAAATTCTGCCTCATATTGAGCTGAGTATAACTGTAAAATCTTACTGATCCAAGAATTTTTTAAAAAAGGGGAATAGCAACAGATGACAAATAAGGGCAAAATGCACGGTATATTGTAATAAATTGAATACAAAGTGCTTTTTACTTGCATATTCAGTAGTGATGTTTGACCAGTTCAGAAGATGATTAAATTGTAGAGCTACAGGAGGGGTGGAGAGTGACTTTGTGTTAGAATCGAACTATACAGTTTATCAAATTAAATACTTGAATTTCTCTTCCTGAGATTTCTTTTCTAATGTTTGTAGGAAAGCATTATCAGGGGATGGTGAAGTAGTAAATTTCATTAAAAATATTTTAGTGACCCATTTCTATAGTGGGCATTGTGTGGCACAGAAGGGAAATACTGATTTAAGAAAATCTTCTTTATCTACATCCATTAAAAGGTCTGCATGTTCTTGTCTCTTTCAGTGTTTTAGATCTCAGTGACCCATCTCCCTTACATCTCAGTGTGTCCTGAAAAGCCCATATAACCTTGTTCTTTAATCTAGTAAATAATCAAGGAAAAGATGATTACATTATTAAAAAAACATGAACATGATCATTAAAAAGGAATTTAAGTATATGTGTTGTATTAGATTTATAAGAAGTAGCACTTTTTAGGAAGATATACAGTTGCTTTAGTTATTCTTTTTTAAATACAATTGAAGACTGATTAACATACTGCTGGAGAGACATACCATTTCCTAGACTTTCCGTGATTTTCCTGAGAAATCATTACTGCATTATAAGTATTCCTATAATGCCTTGTCTTTTCTTTCTATTGTTTTACTATATTAAGTAAATGGGGAAAATATTTTCAATTCAGTGTATATCTATTAAGTACCCATTATGTGTAAAGCATGGTGCTGGCTACTGTGAGAAATCCAAATTACTAATAAAATATACTATAGTGTAGGATTTGGAACAGCATTAATTCAATAGAGATATAACCCTATAATTCCATATAGAGACAATATTTATTTAAATATAAATTAAAGTATTTGAAAAAAATGAATGATATGTTTTAGTTCCATGTAGTTCTGTGCTTTGCTATGCATCAGAACCAAGTAGAAATGACAAAGCAGAAACTGGAAAAATGGAATAATGGTCATTACAATGGTCTCTTTTCTGCTATTCCATTGCCGTGTTTTACTCTGTTGAGTATAAACTCAGTTCTCTATGGAACATCCTGAAAGTTAATGATTGCACTGTTAGAATGCAAATGCATTTTATGTGTTTGTACAGCTCTGCCTTATTAACAAGGGCTCTATTTAGATTCATTGGACAATTACCTCAGGAAAGAACGTGGGAAAGACAGGTTAATAAATCACAAATACTGCCACTTATCTTTATCAATAACTGGCTACTATCCTAATTCCTAGGAATACATTATTTGAGTGCAGACATGGACACTCTAAATATAGGGACACCACGTTCTTAAAATGTGTAAGAATAAATATGGCTTGAGTGTTACATCTTGCTTCTGTACTCAGTTTGTTTGTCAGTTTGGAAATGCATAGTTCATCCAGGTCCTGTATGGAAGTGTAAGCATGAGTCCAAACTGTGTTTTCTTCCACTGGTGAAATTTAGAATTGATTTTAAATTGTTTACTTGCATAAACCTAAAATACTTATGTTCATCTGTAGAGTTCATCATTCAATGTGTTTATTCTTATATGGGTTACAAAAGAAGTGTTTTAATTTTTCACATAAATGACAGAAGAAAGACAAATATCAAATTATGAAAAGATAGCTTTATATTATCAGTAAGCTTTATTTAAAGGCATGGATTTCTTCCACTGCAGTGAGCTCTTTATTGACACAATCAGGCAAATTGTTGGCGATGATAATAGAGGAAGACTAAAGAAGATATTACTGTATTTATTTATTTGTTTATTTTTCCACCCATCAGTCCATCCATCTGTCTAGCTATTATTTGCTTGCAATATGCTGGTACTTCTAAGAATGTTATATACATTAGTAAATGTAAGAGACACCCATTTTTCTTTTATGGAGGCTAAAATCTAATACAACTTTTTAAATTAAAGAACAGGTATATAAAAATACAGTCTGAGATCACAGTGATCAAGATGGAATTGGCATGATATCTTAGTAGACAGAGTTGTTAGACCTCTCATCAAGGCATGCCACAGAGGATTAAATGGAGGTTCAGGCGAAGCACAGGAAGAAGAGTGAGACGGAGGGAAGGGCAAGTGCAAAGGCCCTGAGGAAGGAAGAAGTATGATAGCTATGAGGAGGGGAGGACAGAGGGACTAAAGAGTAAGGCATGGGCTAGGATACTAACCAGTTATTGATGGAGAGAAGCAGGTCATCAGTGATGTATTCTGAAAGTAGAAACAACATGGCTCACTGATTAATTGCATACAGAGAGTGAAGGAGGGGTAACGTTTATTTCCAATTTATTGTATCAACCACATTGGCAGATTGTGATGCCATTTAAAGAATCAGATAAGCCTGGAAAGGAAAAGGAACAATAATTTAGAGCTCCATTTTACACATGTTAAGTTTTAAAAGGACAACGAGATATCCAGTATATTAAACTTTGTGGAAATGGGTGAGGGAGAGACTGAAAACACAGAAGAGAACAGGTCCTTGGGAAATTCCAGTATTTAGAGGTAGGCATTGAGGAAGAGCCTACAAAGGTAACTGAGAAGAAGCAACTAATGAAGAAGGAAGATCAGCCCATTGGTGAAACCAAAGCCAAAAGGAAGATTTTAAGGCGGAGGAAATTGCTCTGGCTGGGTGGCTCAGTTTCTGGGAGTATTGTTCCACACACCAAAAGGTTACAGGTTCGATCCCCAGTCAGGGTTGCATTGTCTTTTCGATCCCCTATTGGGGTGCCTACAGGAGGTAATGTGAGAGATATTTCTCTTTCACATTGATGCTTCTCTCTCTCTCTCTCTCTCTTCCTCTTCTTCTCTCTCTAAAATCAATAATCATATCCTTGAGCAAAGATTAAAAAAAGATAGAGGAAATTGTTGACTGAGTCATTACGTAGAGAGGTTGACTGAGATAGTTACAGGAAAATAACTGTTGAATTTAACAATTTGGTGTTGGGATTCACAGTAAAATAGAAAGGCGAGTGAAGGAAAGTAAGGAAATAGAAGATATGTTTTGGGAGAAAATAATGGGAGTCACAATAAAGACCAAGGCTTTTTTTGTTGTTTTATTTTTTAATACTGTTCTGATTTGTTTTAATTTAGGATTTGAGCTTATTACCAGAAAGTATTTGGTACTGATGGGGCATTCAGTGAAGCAGGAGAGGATTTTGGTGCAGGAGAAAGGGAATCAAAATCTTTGAGAGAATGAGAAGTGAGGGATCCTGTCTACACAACGGTGTGTGGGGAGGACTCTGTTAGAAAGAGGGAAACTCCCTCGGTCTTACTGGAAACGAGAAAGAAAGTGTGTGCAGATGCATGGGAATCTGTAAATTTCAAATTGTGAAAAGTTTTTTCCTTAACACCTTCTATTTTCTAAAGGAGTTATCAGTAGGTCATTATAGTTCTTAGCACATAGTATTGTAAAAACTGAATTATTATAATGTTTCTTGTTATTTGAATAAGGATGCAATCACGTTGTAAGATTTAAAATATACTAAATTATATACAACTTGTCCCATACCACCTAGTACTCTTTCCGAGATCGGATGATGTTCTCAATATCTTTTGAATATTTACAGAAAGATTCTATTCACCTATAAACAGATGTATTTTATTAATTTACTTTTTCCTTTAATTTCCCATGAACTTCTGTGTGTGTGTTTACTTACTAAGGTGTTTTGAGATCATTCCTACTAAATAAGAGCTTCCTTCTCTCTCTCTCTCTTTTTCTCTCTCTCTCTCTTTGCAGCTACATTGCATACCTTTTTATTGTTTTAAACTGATTATATATGTGGTAATTTATATACAATTTATATACTCTGAGCTCAGCACATGGTACATATACAAAAAATTTTAGTTGTTTTCCTTTTCTTCCATATTTTGGAGATATTATGAGACTCTAGCCCCAAACCAGAGGCATGCCATAAATTTATCCATCTTGTTTATCCAGCTTTGACCTTAATGCTGTGTTCTAATAACTGAGTTGATGTGTCATTCTTAACACCAAGTCTTGTCCCATTTCTCTCAATCTTATTCCTATTTGACTCCTGTGGACATGCTTTGATTGCTTTGAATTATTGTTTTTCCCTTACTTGGGCTAAATCTCTGCTTGTCCTTTCCCAGGACTGACTTAGGCAGGACTCCTCAGTTGAAGTAGATGCCAGAGGTTCTTACAGCTAACATTTAATAAAAAAGAAAAGGAGGTAGAAAGGAAAAGTAAGACTTTTGGGCTATCAGGGCTCAAATATCTTAACTGGAGAAATTGCTGCTTCTAATATTACATGCGTGGTTCTTGGTCCAGCATTAGTGAAAACATTCTTTTGATATACTTGATGGTAGACAAAATCAAAAGGCCTGAATCAATGTGTGCTTCCTCTATAATGGAAAACTTGTCCTTTGTTTCAACAGAGTCAATGGAGACTTAAGTAGATTTGTAGCAATAACTGTGAATCATGACTAGACTTGAGTCAAGAGCTTGTATTACTAATAGGAATCTAAAATCTTTGTGTATATGCATTTGCATTTTTGCCAGGAGAGAGAAAATTGATGTAATGCTATACTGATTCAAATCTGTTTTACATCCTTCCTTTTAAAAGAGGAGAGCTTTGGCAGCCTTCCCAACTAATGGAACATTTCCAGAGGCAAAAAAAGAAAAAAAAAATGACTATCAGATTTTGGCTTCACTATCAATGGAACAATCACTTAAGAAGCATTAGGTTTAAATGACTTAGTCTAGAATGTTCATTCAGACTTATCTGATACCAAGACCCTCCAAATCTCCTTGAAAATATGCATTCTGAAATTGAAATCATGCGTATTCAGAATCAATCCATGATACATTACTATGAAAGTAGTAGACAAAAATAATATTGGAAATTCTGTAATTTAAAATGATAATCATTATAAAGATTGGCAGAGAAAAATTACAGTATTATCAGGGAATGGTATGCTTATGAACTTTTACAAGAAATCCTTTCCTCCCTATTTAAAAATTATCATAATGAATATTTTAAAGTATTCATGACATTTATAAGTCTTTATACATTTGGTATTCTACCTAAATTTTCATAACACATTAAGTATAAATAAATATGAGTTAGTTCAGTTTACTTCACATAAAATAAAACCTTTAAAAACAAATGACTCAACCCCTAACTTATATAATGCTACTGAGTACAGCGTGGTTATAAAGAGATTAAAAACCCAATATTAAAAAAAAAGATTTAATAAAAACATAATGTTTTGAGTAAGTTGTCTGAAAACAACAAAATAATCCATATTTAAGTACAGTAAATAGAGAATAACCATTGGACATCTTATTTTAATGTGAAAATATAGACTGGTTTGAATTTTTTCTTTGCTTCTTGTTAACTGTGAACTTGGACATTCCGCTTCATCTTTCTGAATCACAGTCATCTCATATAAAAATCAGCTAAATTTTAATATTAATCTACAATTAAATTTATAAGAGAAATGATAAAACAGGAAAATAATTAGATAACATGTTCAGTGTCTGGAATATCTTAATAAATGTTAGTTTTCTAAAAATGGCAAATCCTAGAGATGGTAAAACAGGTGGTTAAAACATTTAATATTTAATATCTAGATTGAGCTGTTGAAACTAGACATAATAACCCAGTCTATTTGTTCCTTCAGTAAATATTTAGTGAGCAAGTCTTGGTTTAATGGGTTTTACTAGACATGAAAGGTACAGAAACCTAGTTTTATGGAAAAAAGGAACGTAAAAGAGGAAGATAGAACATTTGCTGAACTGGAGGGAGAGGATGCTGTAAGTTTAAATAAGGCAGCCAGGGATGGCTATGCTGAGAAAATAAAGACCTAAGCAAGGTTGAGCCATGTGTGTATGTCGTCCCAATCTGAATATCAAATTCTAAGGCTGAGGGCAGCACCAAAATTCAATGTCATAATTAGACTTTATTTTATTTTACTTTTTATTGAATTTATTGGGATGGCATTGGTTAATAAAATTATAGAGGTTTCGGGTGTGCAGTTCTATGATACATCCTCCGTATGTCACATTGTGTGTTCACCACCCCAAGCTAAGTCTCCTTCCATCGCCATTTATCCTCCTTTCACTTCCTCCTACCTCCCCGCGCCCCGCCTTCCCTCTGGTCATTACCATACTGTTCATACTGTTTGTTGTCCATATCTGTGGGCGTTTTTGTAGTGTTTTGTTTTTGCTTAATCCATTCACCTCCTTCACCTTTACTTTGCTTAAGCCCTTGAGCTATGCTGAAACTGGGGTGCAATGGTCAGGGGTGGCAGAATGGAGGCCAACTTCAGTGATGCAGGTGGGAGATGATGATGGTTTAGGCTGGGATCATACCAGTGCAGATGGTCAAAATGTATTAAGCTTTGGAAATATTTCTGTTGTAAAGCCAATAGTGTTTGCTAACAAATTGGACATGAAGCATGAGAGAAAGAGAAGAGTCAATGATACTTCTGCGCATATGGCCTGAGCAACTGGAAGGATGAAATTTCCATTAGCTGAGATAGAAAGTGGTGGAAACTGGGTTTTTGTTTGTTGGCTGGCTATCTTTTTGGTGGGGAAGGGGAATGTATATGGTGGTTGAACAGAACCTTGCTTTGGGACATTGAGATCGAGATGCTTATGCAAATGAACATACAAGGTGTGTCCAGGAAGTACCCAGCCATGTACTCTGAAAACTAGAAGCATTTATTGAATATACAAGAAACATTGATGCTTCAGACCCCTTCAAATTAGGCACCTTGGGACCTCACACAGTTCTCCCAATCGCCATCAGCTGCCCCGTCGTATTTTCTTGAATCTCATCGATGGCCTGAAATCTCTTCCTTTTCAAAGGTGATTTTAGTGTTGAGAAAAGAACAGAAGCTACAGAGCACCAAATCTGGGCTGTAGCAGGGCTGAGTCACCTGGGCAATTTGATGTTTCATCAAAAACCTCTGCACTAGACACGATACATGAGCGGGTGGGTGCATTGTCATGATGAAGCTGCCAGTCACCAGTTGCCCATAGCTGCAGCCTTCTGAATCATCCAAGTAGTTTCCACGGAGGGATGTTCAAACTTAACATAAAATCTGATAAAGATTCATTGTTCTACTCATTCAGTCATATTGAATTCAAGGGCCACACAGTCCACATGCTCACTCAGTGTCATCGACTGCCCCCACTGACTAGTGCAGTGAAGCTGTCATTGTTCATGCATGCTCATTCCAGTCCATTCTCCTTGGTTGCCAGGTTACATCGATGTTGCGCAAGCCATTCTTATATTAACAATGCCTGGACTTTTTCTGGACAGACCTTGTATAAGTTTGGCATTTAGGGAAGAGGTTTCTATTCCAAATCATGCTTATAGGTATGTAATTAGATAATAATAATAGTGATAGAGTATGTATGGAAAAGTTTCAAGCGTAGAACAGTGGGGAAGTCCAACATTAATAGGTAGGGACAAAGTTGAAAAACAAATAAAGGATTGGGAAGAAGTGGCCATTAGAGCAGAATGAAAACCAGGGATCGTGATATGATGCAATTAAGTGAGTAACTGTGTCACTGAGTAGGGTGCACTGGATTATTTCAAGTGCTTCTGAAAGGTCAAAGCAAGGACTGTGAATTTACCATTTAGGTTTTCATAATATGACAATCATTTTTAAATTTGATGATAGTAGTTTTGATGTGGTGAGGGTTCAAGAAAGCTTGCTAACAGAGCAATTAGAATGTAACTATTGTGAGGAATTTCATTGTATAGAAAAAGATAAATGGTATACAATTTATTATTAGCTATTCAAACATTAATCATGAAGATTAGTATTAGTTTATAAATGTGTTTTAACTAACTCTGTGTAGGTAATATCCAAATCAATAATGGATAACTTGATTATAACTAAATTTTATGATTTGCAAATTATCCAAAGTATTTTTTGTTTTAAAGTTAATAATTTATAAAAGCTAGAAGTACCACCCTATCACCCGCACCAGACTTTAATTCTATAATCTTAATATGCTAAAAAAAAACTTCATAACTGAATAGTAGACACTGGATATTTGACTACTATTTTCAATGGACTTTGTATGGTCCATGTAAAAACACACTCTATTTGTTTACAAGAATCTTATCTATCCTAAAATTGCATTAAAGGATTGCTAAGGCTTTGATGGGATTCTTCAAAATGACTTTTCGGATTTATTTCCTGAGGAAGATAAACTAGTGGACTCTGCCACTGATATTAGATTTTGGTTTACTGTTTAACCCATGAATACTTCTTAGGCAGTAGTAGTTCCATATTTTAAAGAACCGTTAAATTTGTATATATAAATAAGCAATGTTTTGTCATCAGATATATTTCTTAGGTATAGCTAAATTAATTTTATAATTAGATATATATATTCCAAAGGTTTGTGTTAAGATTTTCTTCAGTAAAATTTGCTTGGTTTACCCTCAAAATTTAAAAATAACTTGCATTGCTATTGCAGTTATCATTTTTCATTCTCGAATCATCTTTTTCAGTGGTAATTAAATCAACTGGTGATCAAACTACTTTTGTTGAGAACATAAAGTGTTCTCATTATCTCATGAACACTTATTTAGGGCAAATTGATCTGCATGAATTTTAACCCAAGAATAGTGGACAAAGTATTCTCTCTTAGGTTGCATACTGATTGTATTTTTATGAAGTTATTTGATAACCTTTTAGAAATTAACTGAGAAGACTGTTTTAGTAACAACTACCTATCATGAAGTAATCCGTACTTCCTATTTGACTAGGTGTTGTCTTCACTGGCAAATTTTTACACTATAGCAATGTTGTGTATGTTTTGGAGACAAATTCATATTTATGGATATTATATTATGAAAATAATCTTACGTATATTTGAAAATGCCTAAGCTGTTGTTTATATTTTAAAATAAGAACATACTTTTTACAAGCAGTGTTTAAAACTCCAGCTGCTGAACTAGTTTTTAGTGTGACTGGCTTCAAGTGTCCTTTGATTCAATTATTAATGTCTCACATTTAGTAACGTTATAGGTTAAACTATTCTACGTATTATATACTTTGAAGTATTTTGAATAGTTTAATATATTGCTAAGACTGTAGTGTAATTGGTTCCATTGTTGATCAACAATTTAAAAAGAAACAAAAAACGTGTGTGCCTCTTTGCAGTAAACACCTTCCAGACAATGTTGAGTCATAACAGGCAAAATGTAGTATGTATTAAGAAGTTTATACGTTTTTTGACATAGGATTATTGATTATTTTAAAAATACTTTCTAGAATTTTAAGAGCTGTCAATATGGAAAATCATCATTTATGCTATTGTTTTTCCCTCTGAAAGTGTTAAATGTTTGGTGTTTTGATCTGTCAGGTTTTCTTTATGATGCGCTTGTCAAAACAGGGAGCTAACTTGGGGACAGAGTGTGGTGAAGCTGCCAGCACTGCTACTCAGAATGCCATCATTTCACAGCGTAGCATTGCTGTGTGATGAAGGCCAGCTGGTGTGTTTAGTTTCTTATTGGAAATTTTCATCTGATCATTATTGTGATTTGTGGTTTTGTACAGAAAACGCTTAATCATTCTTAAGTAGCAAGCACTTCTGAAGCTGCTGAAGGCTTTCCCTTTTGCTGAGTAATTTGTGCTGTCACTTTGATGGTTTGGAAGAATTTCCAGTTTGTTGTAATATCATTTGTTTGCACAGGAATTAATGCAATAGAGAGGCTGAATTTATAGTAATAGTTTACAATGGACTACTGAGCAGTACTGTGTTCATGATGATGTTATTATATAATTTAAATTAAAGCAATTGTTGTATACCTATTTGTCCTAATTCTCTCTCTCACCATCTCAAGAGCCAGCAGGTAATCATATGCTTTCTTGCAAAGTCAGTTAACTGTGCCTCGTGTCTTGGGTGATTCCTTTATTTAAAAGGTGTTGGACCTTAATATTTTGGCACATTTTTTAATAGTAGTGGTGTGCCACTAGTAATTTCACACAGGTTATTTCTGTTTATACTGTTAACAAATACTGCTTTAACATTTGTGTTTGGTTGTAAACAGAAGCTACTGACATTTAGCATGTTTCAGGAAAATAAGTTCATAAAATATATTGCTTTTATTTTATTCATCAAATATTAGCTTAATTATTGGAGCTATATTCTCAGGCATTGCATGTTTTGTGTTATATATTTTTAGATTTAAATCTAATACTTTTTGGGAAAATAACAGGGATTCTTACAAAACCAATAATAAAAATACATTTTTATTGAAAAGCTAATATTTTATGATTGTCTAATGACAAAACCTACTCTTATGAAAAGAAAAAATATGATTCCATCATTTTTACTAACAGGAAGTAATAGGAGCACTTCAAACACAGGAATCAAAGTACAGAATGTTAGGTAATCTCGAAATACCTGTTACAGACATTTTTTCCCTCTCTTCCTCGTATCTGTCTTCTAACATAATCAGACACTTTAAAAACACACTCTTTTTTATGAATGAACTTAATACTACCAAAATGTCACTGAGGCATAGGGACCTAGGAAGCAAAATAATCCATGCTAGTAAAATTCTTGACATATTCATGAAAAATTCTAGGGATGCTTTGTACACAAATATTTATGTGTCAGAAATCTTAAGAATGTTTTACCATTCTTCGCTGTCTCACGTCTTGGAGATCCCCCTCGATCTTCCTTCTGAGTTGGATAAATTACACGTTGAGATTAGATGCCAGAAAATGCCTGTGCCTCTAATTTGTTCTCACTCATCTTTCTTAGTTGTGGAAGTTGCATAACTGGAGCTGGACAGTTCCAGATAATTTCAGTATGTTTTATGGGTTTAGGACCATATCATTTTATGATATATTACAAGTTCTCAAATCCTATGTTACTCTGTTTTCTGGAATCTTGTTTCCAGTATCTATAGTTCTATGTAGACTTTTAGGAATATGCAGTAAATTTAATAACATATTATGGCACATTGATATAGCAGCCAGTGTTCAAAAGAAGTATAGACATTCCATTAAAAGATACCAAATTTCTATAATAAAGTTAAAAAACCTGAATATTAAAGGGAAAAATAATGAAAGTCTGTGTAACTGTTAACTGTCCAGTAAAGGAAAATGCCCACACAAGGATAAAAAAGTTCAATGAGCTCTTCAAACCAGAATCACATAAGGTGATGAAGATATATGAGGCAACTGTTGTCAGATACTAGAAGTCTGTACGGGAATCTAATTGCTAAGATCCCAAAGAGAAGAGTGATCACATCAGCAGGGCATCAGACAACTATGCAGATAGAACACACAGTGGATTGGTCTGGCTAAGATGGGGAGACAGAGCTCGAATTTGGGGCTGCCAGGGAGTTTGATGTTTGATGACTAGGCACTAGAAGGAATCCGCACAGAGGAAGGACTTCATAGTCTGTATAGGGATAGTCTTTCATCTTGCCAAATATACAAGATTAGCTAGTCTAGGGAAAAGTGTGGCATGTGGGAGCGCTGACTTAAATAGAGATTCTGGAGGTTACAACGTGCTGGTAGGTATCTTACAAGGTGGAACTGGCGATCTCTCCGTGAATCTGTGGGGGCTCCAGCTGATGCTCTAGCTGAGTCAGGTTTTGGAGTTAAGTCTTAAGTTAACACTTCTACAGTATTCTTACAGTGTGATCCCTAAAGCCCTAGGGATCTCTAATGCATTTCCACAGGGTCAGTGAAGTCAAACTATTTTATAGTAATAATGTTATTGTAATAAGTTAATTGCCTGCTGACTAAAACTGAGGTACTTTAGCATAAATTGAGGCAGTTAGGAACACACTATAGTAGTAGTAGTTTTATTTTCACTGCCATGAAATTTCAGCAGAAAAGAACATTTTCACTCAAGAGTATCCTCTTTAAAGTAGCAAAATATGTTAATTTTATTTGCTTCAGCCATATGTATTCCTTTTAATAATCTGTATGATGAAATCAGAAGTATCCATAAAAAACATTCTGCAAAATGAAGTTAAAGTTGTTACCACAAGGGAAATGACTTATATGATTGCATTGCAAACAGAACTAGCTTATTTTTTCATAAAATAATTTTCTATAAAATGACTAATAGAGAAATTTGGTTATTTTTTAAAGATTATATTTATTTATTTTTAGAGAGAGGGGGAGGGAGGGAGAAAGAGGGAGAGAAACATCTATGTGACACAGAAATGTCTGGTGGTTGTCTCTCAAACATACCCCAACTGGGCAATGAACCCACAACCCAGGCATGTGTCCTGACCTGGAATTGAACCAGTGACTTTTCACTTTGGAGGATGACACCCAGCCAACTGAGCCACATTGGTCAGGGCTTGTCTTGCTTATTTAAAAAAAAAAAAATCTCAATAATGAATAAATTAGACCTGTCACTTCAAAGGAAGCACCTGAGAAACCATTGATAGTAAAAAATATTTGAATTAGTACTGGCAAATATTTTCTAAAATTGGTGAAATGTGAAACTAACAATACTAAGAAGCCCAGTGAATATTCAGCAAGAGAAAAATTACACATTTCACTAAAGAGATACAAATAATGAGTAACTTGTCTTCAGAAACAATGGGGGCATGCAGACAATGGAATCACATTTTTGAAATGCTCAAAAAATATGTGAAACCACAAATACTCTACAAAATTAATCTTCTAAATTGAAGATGAATAAAAGACATTTCAAAAAAAAAAAAAAAAACAAGAATGAAAAGCTCATTGCCCATATACCTTCCACTACAAAAAATCCTGAAGGACATTCTTCAAGTTAAAAGAAACCCAACCATGTTAAACAGGGTCTATTGGAAGGAATGGAACGCTCTGGAAATATTACATATGTCGGTAGATTTATGTATACAGATGTATATGTTTTTAAAATTATAGAACAAAATGATTTTAGAATATAAATTACAGTGTTCATTATTGAGTTTATGCATGTGTGTATTTCTCTGTAAGAACTTTTGTAATATATTGTTACATATACATTTATATACACATATAGAGGATATTTGGGATTAAAATTCTACCTATTGAATACTATGTGATAACATGGAATAAAACTAAATGATGGCATCCTGTGTGCCCTACCTATTTTAAATTGTTATGACTTTGTGTGCATTCTGAGTTGCTGTCTTATAGATGCTCAGAGAGGACCTGACATATAGCAATAACTACATGTTTGAGACTGATGTCTAAATACCTTTAAATCCCACAGTATCATAGGTTGATCTGCTGTGCTTTAAATTTTTTTCTTATTTTAGTTTTTTTCTTTCCTTTCAAAATATTGAATTATGAATACTGATAGGAAGAAAAGAAATGTTTATGCATAGGTCAGTTCTTAGGATAAATATAAATTATTTAAGAAATAGTGTGTTTAAGAAGGGAGGCCTGTGTTTATCTCTTAATGCATTTATCCATTAAAATTTTATTGACCACCTAGAACATATAATCTATAACATAAGGTGGTAGCCTTGCTCTCCAGGAGTGTGCAATCAAATAGATGGCATGTAAGATAAGGAGCTAGTGGGTTTATTAGTATGAGAAGTGAGTAGGCATGTTGTGAAAACAGGGGAACAGAAGACATGGATATAATCTTCCATCTTGAGATTCTCATGAAATGACCATTAATTTATATTGTAACTCATATTACTAATCAAGGTGTTTTATCCAATGAATCATGATATCTAATAACCTAGTATAATAATAATCTCTCTCTCTCTCAGTTAGTTTTTGAAAGTCAGAAGAAAATAAATTCTGACATTGGGATAAAAAACAAGTTTCATATTGTGCCATCAGTGAATTTGTATTCATTTCCTCCCATTGAAAAGTGGAGAATATTAGCCAAGGGCTTTGTATAAAAAGGAAATCAACAACATTTTCTGTGTGGAATATTTAATAGCACATTTAAAAACATTTGAATCAAATAATGAAGTGTCAGTTTTACATGGATATTGGCTATTCAGTATTACCTCCTGGAGTTTTAGTTAATGAATTTTAATGCTGGAAATTTTTGGCTGCTTGATGGCATTAAAAATTGTCTTGGTGTTATGGAGCTAACTCTGAATCTGTTTAATATATCTCCTACCAACAATGATAATTCAAGGATAAAATTCTAACTGATTGAAAAGGTTAACTTCTTCTAATGAATTCAAAAGAAACATTTGTGCCATTCTTATAATGTTAATATATTTCCAAATAACCAATTAAAATAAGCAAAAACTGTATGTGTATCTTTGTTTACTCACGTTTCTATTTAGCTCTCTAACTGGTGTATTTCTGTCCACTTGTTGACAATAACGATGAGGTTGTCCTGCTTAACTCTTGTTAGTAATGGTAGGAAATTTATAGGATAAAAAATTATCACCATCAGGGAGAGGGCCAGGAGGTCTGGTATCATGGGGCACTAAGTAGCAAAGCTAAGGTTTGGGAAAATCAGTGATTAAGATTTTATAATGCAAGTTGCTAAGGCAAGAGGCAGGGACATGAACTGGAGATATTTTGACTATGGGAAAAAAGAGGCAAATTGTACTTGGCATGAAGTAGGCATGAATGCCTGAATGACTAAAGGAATGATTTTTATTCAGTATGAACCTAAATAGACTAAGTAATATATAGCCAATTTTGAAACTAGCCATGATGAGATGTTTACATGTTAGGATTCTCATGGTTTATTGAGAACCATAGTCATTGGCGACTATGGAGTTTCATCTGGTGATTCAATATATTTCCCATAGTTGGATTTTGACATTGGTTTGTCCTTTGACTGGAAATGGAGTAAGTCATTTCCAGTGGCTACCTAGTGCTTTCCTTTTCTTTCGGAGAGCTCACAGAGTCTGTGGAAGTTCAGAAAATGTTTTCTTAAATAATGCTCCTGACATTGGAGCATTCTAATGCAGTCTAAGATGACATCCTATCATTTAGATACAAATTCAAAGAAACTTGGTTTCTAGCATTATACCTTTCTCCTTACATCCCCTCTCCTACATCTATTCTCGCTAAAATATTTCTAGTTAGAAGTGACATTTGTGTTACCTGTAGTAGACTCTCTAATTTTGGTGTAATTATGACATAAATATTGACCTGAAAAATGTGCTAGTTTAGCACTTAAGCAAAGATTATGGCATGTCTGAGTTCACCCTAATTGCAAGATTCCAAGTTATCCTGACAAAATTTCCTGGATGCTAGAAAAGGTCATAAGATTACTTTCCCTATTGGTTAATATTCGCAATATACACATGCAACTCTTTCTACAGAACAGAAATATCGGTATGTGTTTTAAATAACATTTTATTACAGAAATTAGACCAACATGAAACAGCTGAAGAAAGAATGATATTCCTAAACAAGCTAAAAAATCTTAAAATAATCTACTGCTCACCCTTATGTGCTGAGGCATGCTTATCCACCTTAACAGCTTCGAGTGTTTGCTGCCAAATGAATAGGCATTTTAGCAGATAGTGTGTTGAAAGAGTGCAGTATAATGGAAGTTTTGTTGTAGTTTGTGTTGCTATTTACATAAGAGACCAAGTTCCATCTATTCATACAACCAGGAGAGATCCTGTGTGCATTGGAACTTTTAATAGTGTTAATTCATAAGTACACACAGAACACATTTGGGGCAGCAAACAGTTCTTCAATAGGAATGTAGAGCTAAATAGCAACCGTGGGATTGAGATAAAAACTGCAAGTGAGGCATTTTATAATTAAAGACCTATATTGCTTAATAGCAAAATTTTTTTGTAGTAATGGACTTAACCATCGTGATGTGCTATGTTATATATTTGTCTGAACTCCCTTAGTGCTCAGAGAAACTACAAGAATTAGGCACCATTGTGACTCCCATTTCACTGAGGAAAACACTTAGGGTCAGAGGAGCTGGCAAAGTGAGAAAGTTGATTTTCAACACTCTGAATCTTCCTCTAGGGTTATTTTCTTAACAATTAATTTTATACTTGTTAAATGATTGGTATATTTTTCTTCTTTGATTTATTGTTGTTGTTAAATTGCAAGTATAGAAACCTTCAGAAACTCTCTTTTGAAAGCATCTGGGTAGATTTTCTTTTATAAGGATTAAGGAATAACTAACAGCACCCAAAAAGAAAAGCTGACCCAGGCCTCAAGGATAAATTTGAACCATTAATTTGAATGCCATCAGAACTCTTTGTTTGAATCTGTTTCAATTTTCTTTCTCTTAAGAGAATGGCATCTCAATTTCTCTTCCCATGACTACAAGGTTTACATACATAGTGTCAAGAGACTAGCTGAATGGATTAAATGGAATACATGTATTTTTTTATATTTGCCAAGTTATTCCCCCAAAAGTTTCTTCAATACTTTAATCATCAAATTATGAAAATGCCCAATTCTGCACATCTGTAAGTTATATATTTATGTTTAATGTGTTTATATATTTCTATGGCTGCAAATATCTATGCATCTGCATTTAAATATTTTGTTTATTTTTTTAGTTTATAGGTGCAATTAACATATTTACTGTGTTATTTTGAATTTTAAATACTCATGCTTTAGAATTTTTGTAAATTTCATGGTTGCAAATGTCAGTTCACATTGTCTGTTTCTGAGGTTGAATTCTTTTTCTTGTTTACTATTTCTAGTTTCTTTTTTATTGCCCAATTATATGATTTGTCTATATTTTCATTTTTGTCAATCTGTTAAATATATTCTGATTATTCCAGTCATCATTTAAACAAACATAAAATTCTAAATCTACAACTGCCAGATTAATAATTTTTTGGAACAAGAATAATTGTTTCTCTTCCAATTCTACAACTTTTGATGGATCCAGTTTCCTTA
This sequence comes from Micronycteris hirsuta, assembly GCA_004026765.1. Classification (NCBI taxonomy): domain Eukaryota; kingdom Metazoa; phylum Chordata; class Mammalia; order Chiroptera; family Phyllostomidae; genus Micronycteris; species Micronycteris hirsuta. Next base: position 18,027 of record PVJI01011562.1, on the reverse strand, counting down.
TATGCAAAGAATTCACTGCTCAGTCCTTCAGTTGTTCTACAATATCATATGAAACCTTATTCCAACTATTCCATTCTTAGACTGCTATAAAACTGACCAGATTTCTTAAAACCTGATCAGTCATGTGCCTGCCCACTGCGACTGTTTTTCTCTTGCTGTTCCTTGCTTATAAATATTCACACTCACCTAGCCAGGGATCAGTGCTTATCCTATTCTGAATGCAAGCACAGTTTACCACTCTGATCCAAGCACTGATTTAGCTGCTCTGGCTAACTGGATGGGACCTCTTTTGTCCTTATGATTCCAAATGCAATTGCCACACTCAGGAAGGAGGTTGACCTGCTAGAGAAGTGCTTTTATTTTTATGGCATTGTATGAGTAGCTGTCCTCCCCTATCCAAGTCTGCCAAAGCTCTTAAGATTGATTATTTTATACTCTAGGGTAATGAATATTCTGAGAGAGCAGACATATGTATGCATCCTTCTGAGTAAATTCCAAGTGTTTTATATTCAGTGATTTTTTTTTATGTTTCCCACCTGAAGTTATTTCTCCTTCTTCTATATCTCATAGAAATTTATATCCCTCATTGTGGCTTTTCACTATTATATGAGCGGTATCTGCCATCTGCTAGGTCTGTAACTCACCTTGTCATTTTTAGTTTTGCATTCTCCATAGCAACCTGCACAAAACCTTGCTTTTATAGTAATGTAAAAAAATTAACTGATATAAATGAAACTGTTAAAAGAGTAATCCTTACATTATAAAGAATTTTGCTTCTCAAATCAAACTATATTTTTTGATATTTTTTAGATGAGGGTATACTACTTTCACAGAGAAATAATTTCGTATGAGTTATTGAGTTTGTTCCCTAGGAGAAGCTTTATGAAAGAGTTCCAAAAGAATTCAATCTAATTAGACTAAAATGTTTCAATTATTATTCTAGTGTGTTTTTTATTGTGCTTTATTTTGAAAATAACCATTAAGGGAAAATAAAATTTTTGAACATTTTGTGCCTATTTCCTTATTTAATGTCTGTGTTTACTTACTTATTATGTCTATTTTATTTTTATCATATAATATATATGCTACACCTATAAAATAGTCATATTATAATTATAACAGTGTTACTAATAATTAATAAATATCTCTAGACCTTGATAAGATGTAAAAACTATAGTTATTTTTAAGTAAAGATGGTGTTTTGCATTCTTATCTAATTATGTGTTTTTCTTATTCTCCTACATTCTTTGGTAATTTAATTGCTTCCCCATTTCACCTATTTTTCTTATTTCTTTCATATGCATTAATTAGTTAGAAAAAGTCACAGGCTTTGTTTTCTAACTTATGCACATCTTCCTTGGTCACTCCTTATTTACTTCTTAATTTTTTTCTCATTTAACTTAACAGGAATCAGGTAAACAATGTCAAATGAGCAAACCATGTTTGCAATGAGTGTATTTCATATTCTAAAATCATTAGAAAGTAATTAATGCTATGCTTAAAGCATCTGTTGGATGCTTGTCATATTTTATGGAAATTAATATCTTTGTAACTGGTTATGATAGAATATAAAATATCAAAGATTTAAATAACATTATTTAAGCTTGTCACTCTTCTCCTTTCCTCCAACTTATTTAATGACTTTAAGTTCAAAAAAGGAGAAAGGACTTCTCTGTTCTAGCCACACCTTTCATGTGCCTATGTGTGTCCTTCACAAACATTTGTGGAAGAAATGAATGCATTCCTCAGTCCTAGGGATACAGCAGTGGACAAAGAGAGAAATCCCAGTCTTCACAGACTTTTCCTTCTAGTAGAAGGAGAACGAAAATAAGCAAATTAAATAAACCTTCACTTAAATATCCTCTCCTCAACTTGAACATAATCATGACATTTCAATTGTAACATTTCTCCATGCCCCACTTGAACCCCTTGCCTCTTCCCTGATCAGTCTCTAGATCACTCTGTGCCTTCTATCTGTGTATTGTATTATGTGATTAAGGGAATAGGGGAATGAATCACAGTTGTTGCTCTTCTGCAACAAAACCATTGCGGGGTCAAGGACAAAAATCGAGGCCTTGAGATTTATTAGGAAGCTACTGCCAGGGGAGGTTATGATAAGTGGGTAAATCTATAACATATTTACAGAAAGACCCAGCTAGTTTTGCTTCAGGTTTTGAGAAATAGAGCAGAGTCAATGATATCTCCAGGGTTTTAGCTGGAGTGACTGGAATTATAGATTTGCAGTTTAGTGGGGTGGGGAAGAATTAAGGAAAGAAATATTGAGGGTGAAGAAACCAGGAGTTCAGGTTGGGCCATGTATTTGTGCATGGTTTTGTTCTTTGAGAAGGAACAAAGGGTAAGTGTTTAAGGGAATAGCGTGATTTAAGGGCCCATTTACATTTAGTAGTCCATGAGTTTAAAGTGAGGCTAAGCACTGAGATTGTGTGCTTTCCTTCAAACACGCATGTCCACGTGGGGCAAGGGCAGAGCTGGGGTTTTGCTAATTGTGTAAGATGAAGTGAGAGGGAGGGGAGTGATCTTAGTAGCAGTTCAAAGACTCTAAACTAGTAAAATAGAGGAGGGAGGATGTAAGCAGGGTGAGGAAGATTGAAAAACTTGCTGCTTGGGATACAAGACGGAGGGAGGTTGGATTAGAGATCACGGAGCCCCTGGAGTGTTATTGATAATAATACAAACTGATGTGGAACCATCAGGATGAGAGTCCTGGGTTGGGTAGAAGAAAATGTCATCATTATCAATGGTATTGAAAATATCTACATGGATATTAAAATCACCAAGAATTCTGTTGGAGTACGTGACAATGTACCTGGAACAAAAGCCATTGAGAAATGTTAGGACCACAGGGTCTATGGATGTGACTATAAAAGGAAAGATGGAAAAGCCTGATGACGTAAGATTCAAATATGGGTATTTTTAGGGGAAAGTGACAAAGAGGGAGGAGTGAGGGAGACATCTATTTTGCTTGTGTTACGAGTCAGATAAAACAATGAAAAACCTCAAGAAGGCTGAAGAAGTAGTGTCTTTAGGAGACTTGCAAGTTTGTTTAGAACAAGAACACAAAGGAAGTGATCAAACTTAAAAATTGTATATTTGAAAAAGAACACTGTTAATTACTAATTTGTATCTGCATGTGCTCAGAAATATTGGAAAATATGTTTATGGGCCTCTGAAATATCATAAATTGCATAAAGATCTGTTTATAATATGGAGGTAAGTCTTTTGAGTCCCTATTGGAATGGGAATAGTATAGCAGGCAAGCCAAGGAAGTAAATGAGATTATTTGAATAAAAGAAACATAAGGGTTAAGGGCAGTCCAATATTTAAAAAACAATTCAAACTTTTTCCAGACAGAGAAGCTTGTATATGTACATTTTTTGTTCCAAACCACAAATATTAGCAAAGGCTTTTTTTTGTACATCAATATTTAACACAGTTGATACAAATGTTCTGAAATTATCTTATAGTGATGGTTTTCTGCTTCTGCAAATTTCCTAAAAATCATTGAATTGTACAATTAAGTGAATGAATTTGAAGGTATGTATATTATACTTCAAAAAACTGTTTTTTTTTAAGTAAAACCAAGAATCTTCTAAAATAACATTTAAGCAACAAAACTAGGGCCAAAAATTCCAAAAATTAAATGTAGTGCCAGTGAGTTTTAGCAGGAAAAGCTATTTTTTTTGGCCAGTGATTCTGTAATTGGAATAGTAATACATTATACACTTTGATACAATAATCTCATTTCTGAGAATGTTTACTAAGGAAAATAAGTTAAAGGAGGCCAAGCAACATGTAGAAGTTTGCCTACAACAGCAGTTTTCTCCCGATGGTAATATAATAAATGAATAAGGATGAACATGCAGTAAATTATGCAATATTTGTACTATAGAGTTTTGTGCAACATGATCACTTTGAGACTTCAGGAAACATGTGCAATAGTGGAAAAAGATAAATTGTCATTTCAAAAGTACAAATAAGTTAATATTATTAGGAGGTAAAAGAGCACTTCTAATTTCTTAAGGAATTTGTTCTTTATACTAGGATATCAGGTATACTGTTAAGTGATATTTGAAGTAAACTTTAAAGACACTTGGTATGTTTATATTACCTTAATAATCACAGATTGAGAAAATTATTATACACTTTAAGTTCAAATATTTGGGGATTTTTCAAAGGTGATGTTGGCTGTTTTGTACTGAACATTTTCACATATGTATCCCACAACTGTTTCCTGTCCCCCTGCTCTGTGCCCGGCACTATTATAGGTTGTTGAGGGGACATCTGTGAGCACAGCGGACACCATCCCTCCCCATGGGGCACTACATCATAGTATAGAGAGAAAAGCTGTCATAATTTAAGATAATCACCTCTAGGGAATAAAGTGCTATACAACGTGCATAGCAAGGAAAGGGGGATCTAGCATGGCAGGGAGAAAGAGACTGGTCAGACAGCAGCAGACTACAGCACCACAGAAGGTGGTCAAGGAAGTTTCATTGTGCAGATGATATTTGAGCAAAGATTTGAGACATTGAGGAGGCTGATCAGTTGGCTCTCTGCTGAAGCGTAATTCGGGCAGACAGAAAAGCTAGAGCAAAGGACATACAGCAGCACGTAGCAGGAACATGCTAGCATGCTCTGAAACTTCGGGGACACCCACCAGTGTGGCCAGAGCAGAGTGAGCCCTGGGAATCAAAGTGGATAAGCTCAGAGAATGAAGAGAAGGTCTGATTATGTAAGACTTTGTTAACCACTGCACTCTGAATGAGATTGGGAAGCAGTAGGGTCCTGAACAGAGGAATAAATGCCCTGTGTTATTTTTGAGGTTATTCTGGTAACTGTGTCCAGGATATAGTAATGGGTTTGGGAAGGGGTGGGGGGAATGGTAGAAGTGGAAGCATGGTCCTGTTGAGAAATTTTGCAATAATCCAAACAAAGCTCCTATTATGTGATACCAGTGAAAATGGATGGCTGGTTATGATTTGGATGTGTGCTGAAGCACATGCAACAGGATTTCCAACAGGGTGAATGTGTGGTGTGAGAAGACGGTGCTGAGATTTTTGGCTTCAGCATCTTGAGATGTCCTCACCTGGGATAAGAAGGTTGTAAGAGGAGGAATATTGGGAGGAAGGACAGAATTCAGTCTTGAACATGCCAAGTTTAAGAACCCTATTTAATATCTAGGTTAATACCTAGTAAGTATTTAGGTATATGGATCTGAAGTTCAGGGTAGAGGTCTAGGCTCTACCCTGAAAATTTGACAGATCTCAGCAGTTAAATGTTCCTTCAAAGTCACTGAACTGAATGTGACCACCTATGAGCAAGTGAAACTGAGTTCCAAGGAGAGAGGCCCGCGGCAAACTCAGCATTTGAAAACTCCACGAGGAAGAGGACAAACTATTAAAGGAAAATGAGATGGAGGATAAGTAAGGTAGAAAGATAAAATAAATAAGAGAGTGTAGCTTTCTGGAAACCAAGAGAAGTGATTCTCCAGGTTGAAGGGACTGTAACAGGCCAAGTCTGGGACAATTTTTGCATCTTCATAATAATAGTACCAAATTATAATTCACAGAATAAAGTTGGAAATCAGGAGCACAGTGATATAAATAAATTAAATATAATGAAATTTTGATGAGGAATGGGATATTTAAATAATCTCAATGTACTTCCAACACAAATGAAGGAACAAATTAAAATCACAGTCTACTTACTATAAGGCATGAGAATACATCATTTCCTCTCAAGTTGCATAAGCTGAATCTAATCATGAAGAAACATCAGGTAAAACCAAATTGAGAAGTATTCTACAGTGTATCTGGCCTATAGTGTTCCAAGATATAAAGGTTATTAAATAAAAGCCAAGAAAAGACTGAACTGTTCCAGGTTGAGGAAGACATTTTTTAAAATGTAAACTAAATGAAACAAAATAGGGTTCTGGGTCACTCTGATTTGCTAAAAGGACATTTTGGGGACAATTAGCAAGACTTGAATGGAGTTTGGGGTTAGATGGAATAATGCATCAGAATTATTTTTTTCTATCAGAATTGAATTCACATAGTGAATTGTTGTCACGTAGAACGTGTGTCTTTGTAGCCGATACCTATGTAAAGTCTTGGGGGATCATCAGGTATCATGTCAGCAACTGCTATTCACACCTTTGTCCAATCCTCTGTTTAATGTAGAAGAAGGACTCTTCTGTCTTTTGAAGAATACTTTCTAATATAGTATTGAATTAAACTGTCTTTGTGACAATATTGATATCATAGTTATTTGTACTAGTAATTTAATAATGCTGTACATATTTAGTGTTAAACTATATAGTAAAAAAGAAATCTTTCAGGCCTTTTACTTGATACTATTTTTATTTTAACTTTACACATTATAAATTTAATTAGTAAAATATTTTCAAATTGTAAGAAAAAGAGTATTACTGGCATTTATTGCTCAAACTACCTTTCTGTGTTATTCTGCAGATTAATGGCTTAACCTTTATTTTAAACCGATCATTTAAAATAAGGAAGTATAGGATATATGCATATGACCACACTTGTATTTGTCCAAACAAGACACAAGAAATATTTCAAAATATTTAACATAAGCAAAAAAGAAACACTTGGTATACACTTAACTTTCATGAGTATTTTCCTCCTGAGTCTTTTTTCACCAAACTGTCAAAAATTGACCAATAATTTGAGGTTAATTGAGCCTAATATTTCTATGATTTCATGGTCTTCTTTTTGTCAAATTTTACATAATCTTTCACTAAATAATACCATTGAGATCTAATATACTCTGACTTTGAATTCTTACAAGTCTTTTTGCAGCATGTTCTATGCTTAGAGACTTCCTTCCAGAAATATGTCTATATGACCAATGGATGTAACTGGCTGTAAATTGATTCTTTATTTCAGATGTTAATTCCATGCCCTTGAGTGACAAACTTTAAAGAAAATCAAGTAGCATTTCTGGAAGTTTTGTTAAAATTACACAAACACACAAACTATTTAAATGGAATGCAATCAGTGTTTTCTTTTTTTATATGGAAAAAAAGAGACTATCGGTATGTTCACATAATTTCCTACAAACTAACTGATATAAACAGCTTCCACATGTCATAATTTTACATAATGAGGATTCTAAAATGGCTCAAAATTGCAACAAGTCACTTTCATTAAACTATGAATATTGAATAGCAATTATTGCTTAATAGGCTTTTTATAAGACACTATTTACAGTACAGCTGGTAAGTTGCTATAAATTCTGCTTGAATGTATCATGCAAATATCAACACCTGTGATACTTTCAGAGTATTAAGCCAAATTCCATACAGTATTCTTAGTCTAATCTTTTCTGTCCCATAGCTTTTGAGTTTTTTTGCTTATTGACATTCTTTTTCATATTTTGCCTCAAATAGACTAGTATCAATTTATTGCATAAAATTATATAGTTTTCTGTGGATGTTAGGGGTTGTTCTGAGGGAAAAGTTCTCTCAATATTTCTAGAGGTCATATCTGTTTTGACTTATCAGGCCAATTCATTAAAAAAGTACTTCAAGAAATAGAAACACAAAGTGTTATGAACTCAAACTATGGATTTAACAACTACTATGGTTTTTATGTGTGGTTGTGTTTTTAGAAAGCTAAAGGAGATAACATTTAAATATGTTTATAATACATCTTTAAAATGTCAAACAATGTTATATTAGTTCTTTATTTCTATATAGCAAATTATTTGAAAACCGAGTGGGTAAAACCGCAAACATTCTCTGATTTAAGATCATCTCATGAGGTTGCCCTACAAGCTGTTCCAGCAGTTGGAGTCCTTTCAAGACTTACCTGGGGCTGAAAACTCCACCTCCCATCTCACCCAGGTGTTTCTGGGCAGGTTTCAGCAGCTCTTGGATTGTTAGACAAAAGGGCTCAGCAATTATCATGCCTGGGAGCCTCACCATAGGACTGACTACTCCCGACATGGCGGCTTAGTCCCACAGCTTGACTGGTACAGAGAGAGGGCAAGGCTAAGCGAGCACCCGGGTCAGAGGGCAGCCAGGTTCTCATAACGTAATCTTGAAACTGCATCTCTTCACTTTTGTTGTAGTGTATGTATTAGGGGTTTAGTCCACACTGAAGGTTTATACTACACGAGACTGTAAACCAAGAGGCAAGGACCACTGAGGACGATCTCAGAGGCTGCCCACCCACACATACTGAAAAATTTAAAAAGATGGTTATGTGTTACAGTTTTTCCCCCTTCATGGTAGTAATTTATCTTTCAGACTATGGGAAGAGTAATGCTGCAATGGGTGAAAAGGGGAAAAGAACCATCATACATGGAATCAACCACCTTTAAATAGTTCTATGTTTTTACACGCAGTTAGGAAACGATGTTTTTATTAACTTCACTGTTGCTAATTCCAGCACAAAATCACAACAAAAAAGGGCGGCATTTGGTTTTCTGTTTCTCTTGTTCACGGATTCTGATTTATAATTTCTCCATGGAGATTGACAAGTGTTCTCTACATTCTCTGGAGGCATAAATTGGTTGGCCTAGCTTCTGATGTCTACCCTGAATCCATTTTAACTGGGACCAAACATGTCTGCAGGGCCCACGTCTATTTGTGTAGGACAGCCAGTGGCTCTGTTTTGGGGGCTGGTGAGGGGAGCTCTGGTGGCTGTTACCAGCAGAGGTCATCAGGCAGTTCTAAGAGAACAGGGAGCAGTGGAATCTGGGCACATACTCAAAAGATACCGCCTAGAAGTGAGTATTATGTCAAGGTGGTCAGAAGGATAACTGAGTCACCAAAATGAATAATTATTCCCTAAAAATCATTCCTAGATGGTTTAAACAATAGTAGAAAAGAGGTTATGGACGAATGTGACCACTTTCCTGTGCATTATACATGCCATTGGCTGTCGTATTGTCCCCTCTTTTCCCATTTATTTTATTAAACTTATTTTAAATCTTTCCTTTATTACTACAGCAAATGTCATTTTTTAAACTTCAATTAGTCAATTAGTCTAGTTATCAAATAAAATTTGGGAAAAAGTAAAATAAACTAAGAGGTTTTTACCTTACGTGTTTGTAGTCTATTGCAATTTCAATAATTGGTACCTTTCTAGTATAACGGCTTTTATAAGAGAAAATAAATTACATTCTATTTACCCAATTTTATTGGTAATATATGTGTTGGAACATCCCTTTTTCTTATTAATCATAAACATAAAATGGCTTATTATTTGGAGTATTATGATCAAGCCTCTGGTTTTGAGCTATTTTAAACAGGATTGAGGGGGTCAGATAAAAATAATTTAGAAATCAATCATGATTTATTCAGTTCATGTATATATTAGAGCTCCCTGTCCCCCAGCCACAAACAAAAATACATATTTACCTAGTAAATAACTTCTTCCTTCAGATTTCAGTTCAAGTATTATTTTCTGCCATAGAACTTGGTATTTCCTTCTTTGCACTGTATTGTATTTGCTGACCAACTAAATGTTATCTTTTATTCTCTTTATTTCCTACTCCTTTTCTCCTGTTTCCTAAATATGTGTGCTCCCCACAGTATCTCCTTTCATATTTTTCCCTACATTCTCTCTTTCAGAGATTTGTGTCCACAATTGAAACTATTGGCTGTGTATTTCTTTGCTTGAATTCTAAAAGTTCATACTTACGCTTACTTCTGGGTTCCAGTTATGAGCTTGCAATTACCTGCTAAATATTTTTTTACCAGACTGACCACCAGCATCTGAAATTCAAATTGTGTATAACCAAACTATTATCAACATATCTTTAGATATTCATGTCATTTTAAAGAAATATAATTTTTCATTAACAAACCAGAGGTATGAGCGATAAACCTTATGATCCTCTCACTGAGATGGAGAAAAATATATTTTTTTAATTCAACACCTACTTATGATATAAACATCTAACAAACTGGGAATGAAATGAAATTTCCTTCATCTAAACTTTCCAATCCCAATCCTTTTGTATGAATGCAATCAGGTCAGTTCCACCCTTTTAGTAACTCAGTATGATCTCTTTCATTTTATTATGCACCATATGTAACCTGTCAAAAGGTCCTTTTAGCTCTGCCTTCAAAATATTTTAGAATGCAACTGCCTTTCATCATCCCCACGGCTAGAACTTTCATTCAGTTACCCTCATGCCATGCCTTCATTAGTGGAATTGCTTCCTTAACTACCTGTCTTCCTGTTATACCCTTGTCTTATTTCAATCTGTTCTCCACAGCTGTGAGAGTGACCCCTTTTAACTGCTTACATTAATTCTTAAGTTCAAACTCTCTCATGAGCTTTCGTTACCCAGGTGAAAGTGAAAATCTTTTCAGTGGTCGGTATGACCTCTTGGTGGGGTCTGGGATTTTACCTTACTTGCAGGCTACAGGTTAACCTGTCATTGTTTCATGGCTGCTGGCAGAAGACTTGAGAATCCTGGGTAAGTGACAGAGGACTTTACTATTCATAGCAAAAACAGTAGCCAGAGCTTCATATTTGTGTTGGAGTCTCCCTGTTCCTAACTTCCATGACCCTATCATGGATACCAGTGCATGTAGTGGGCTACCAGACAGGAGAAAGTATTGAGCTTGTGGTCTTATGGCTTCCCAGAAGCGGGAGAAAGCCTGCTCTCTGTGCAGGGGGAACATTACCCCATATCTCAGGGAGACTTGCTGAGAATTCTATCTTAAGAAATAGATAACAAGCAGTCAAGATCTATTTTTGGAATATCCAGCAAGGACATATGGTCAGTATCCATGGTGGATTGCCCCTTCTAAGAGGACTACAAATCCGAACTCCCATTACCATTTTGCTTTCCTTTTGCTCTTGGTATTCCTTGGTCATATATCTTTGTACTCTCCTATTTGTTTTTCTTCAAACACTCTCCTATTTGTTTTCTTCAAGCTCCCGCCCCTTCCCATGACTGCTTTTTCTTATTAAAATTCAGGGTAACTTTCCTTGAAGTTTCCTCTACTTGGAATTTTCATAGCTTACTCCACCTTTTTTCAATTTTTATTTTCTCAAATATTAACATTTCGGTCCTTAGCATCCTATTTAAAACTGCAGCACAATCACCTTTCCCTCTTTATTTTCCTTGCAAGTACTCATTACCATTTAAACTGCCTCTGGGAGGGCACTGAAGTAAGGCAGTAAGCATTTTGCCTTGGGTTCAGAAATTCAAATTCTAGGAATTTATGCTACAGAAATAATCATAATAGGCCTCCTACAGGCACATCAAATAGTGTTTATCACAACACTGTTTTATGTAGTAATAAATTATTATAATAAATACATATAGATAATATTTTTTAATAAAAATACACCAGACAGCTGACACAAAGTTATCTTTGGGTGGTGATATTATGTGTGATTTTTATTTTATTTATGTGGTTCCCTAACTTCTGGGTATTCCATATTATCTTCTGCTTCTTTCCTTTTCTTCTAAGCTTCCCTTCATATTATTTTTATACTGTTCACATTTTTCCTCCCTTTTTATGCATTATTAAAAACTATGGTGATTTTGAGATTTCACCCTTATTGTAAGCAGACACATTAGTCTGTCTCAGTTCGATGGATTCTAGTAAAGACACCAGACCCAGTGTCAGAGACAGAGAACTTGGTAATCGAGCAGTATGGGGTAATTGAGCAGCAGTGTATCAGCCATTCCTCTTGTTCTCAGTCCTGTGGGGGCAACGTGGGTGGGCCCAGCTAGATATCTGCCCATATTGTGGGTTGCATTACAGGAGATAGATTCTGAGCTTAGGTTTCAACCCACGATTTTTATAATGAGTCATAAGCCTTCCTGCATTTTGCTCATTATCTCTGTTATTCCAGACAGTGAACAAATTTGCCTTTACTTCCATAAGGAAACACATCTCTGTGTTCCAAGGCAGTTTACATATAATACACTGATCCTTGAAAGACTATACGTTCAGGGATCGTTGCTATAGTTTGTTGCAATACACTGATCCTTGAAAAGATTGTTTAGATCAATGGGCCATTGGTGCCATGTTTGTAAGAAATGCAGAAATGGGAGAAGGCTCACATGGAGAATAGGTCTCTAACGTGCCTTACATTGTTAGTGATGATGATGATGACAACACATTTTTCTATTTGGAAGGAGAAATGAGATTGGCTGAAAGAGCAATTGGGCAAGAGAAGGAGAGAAAGAAGCAGAACTCTTGTTCCTTCAATTAGGGAGGAATTTTCCGCAGAAGTGACTCAGAGCTGAGATCTAAAGGATTTGTAGGAGATTTATAAAAACAGAGTTATACAAACGTGCCAGACAGAAGGCAAAGTGGTGTGTAAGCCCCACCTGTGAGGGTGAAAGCAAATGAAAGAACCGAATGGAACCAGCATGGCTGTGGCACCAAGTGTGAGGGGAGGCTGTGGGCAGGCGAGGCAGAGGTTGCTGCATCTTTGCAGGCCCAATGAAGGCCTTTGTTCTTTGTCCAAAGATCAAAAGGAAAGCATTGGAAGTTCTGCTTCTTTGTTTTTTGTTGTTTGGTTGCTTTGTTATTTTCGCAAGAGAGTGACAATTCAGTTTTTATTTTGAAAATCTCTCTGACTTCAGCATAGAGAAAAGATTCAGTGAACCCATTAATATTATTAGTGATATAATTTTAATATTGGAATGAGGTTTGTTCATATCTGAATTTTGAGAAAAAATTGACAGTCATTTACTTTTTTCTTTTAGCAAATTTATCAATGCATGTAGTTTTTGGTGTTTTTGTGTTAATAGGATTCTTGTAAAAACTGTAAGTAGCTTCTTATGCTAATTATTATATTAACTACAGTGACTTTGCATGAAGGTTGGAGGGACATTAGGCACACAGAAAGACCTTCCCATGTTAGCAGTGACAGAGTTCTTAATATCATATTGCTTATTATACAAAAGCCAAAGTAAATAAATTCAAACACATATATTGTTCTAATTCCTTCCATCCATCCTTCTATAAGTGAAATAGACTATTTCTTGATGAAGTTAATTAAGCAATTGATTTTTAAAAATTTTACCTAGATCTTATTTCAATGAGAGATTAGTAAACAGCCACTGAAACCGACATTTTAGCAACAAAAATTTCCCAAAATTAAAGTTTACTTATAAAACATGAAACAACTTCACATGAGTCTATTTATGGCTGGATTTTCTGAAAGAAATTTCAGTTTAAAAATAAGGCTCATTAAAAAATAGAATTAATATTTCAGTGTATATTGACTTAATTATCATATTGTTGCTCATATTTGGATATTATCAGAATTAGTCTGAATTGAAACGAAAAGTCTGAAATTATATGAGGAATACCTCTTTTGCAGTAATAATATGACTGAAGTTAAATATGAAAAGTACTCAATTTAGGACTTTTCTTCATAAAAGAAATGTGATGTCTTGCCATTACGACCAAAGTATAACTTATTAATAACTCTTAGAACATTTTTAATTGTGTCTCTTTACATAAATTGTGGATTTATTAAACATTGTAAGCTAATGCAACAAGCTAACATATTTTTAGACTTATTCCTGTGGTTCAGGGATATGTGCGTACCCTTAAAAAATTCATGTCAAATGCATTTTTTCAAAAGCGGTACTGGTGATGACTATGAAATATGAGTTTCTATTACTACTTAGGAAACATCACAATTCATATTATCTCACTCTATACCTCTATGTCCATGTACTTTTAATGTGTAAGATGTATAGAAGTGCAAGAAAGAAAGAAAATAAAAGATCTAAAAGTTCAACAGAAATTAGGAAGACCCAGTAATAATGAAGAAGGTGGATCAAATTCCCAACAATTATTTGAATAAGGCCTATGGAGAACCTGATATTGGTTCATCCTGTTATTTAAAAGGAGCTTAAAACTTTAATGTTCTATGTGCAGCATATTCAGTATCAGAAAATATACCGCAACTGGTTAATATAAAAGAAACGAACATTTTTAAATCAGAGAAATGAACTTTTCAGTGCGAATAAACATAAAGCATAAATTTAGTGTTCTAAATATAGTGTATCTAGTAGTATATAGAGAAGAGATACTATTTACTGCCAATTATTCACGTTTTTAAAACTATTTTTGAGCACTTACACAGGGTGGGGAAAATGTAGGTTTACAGTTGTGTGGAAAATGATACATTAATAAGTAAATAATAATAACACAAGAATAAACTGTTTTGTGTGCTCACAACTGTAAACCGACTTTTGCCATCCTCTGTATATTAGGGAGTATATTCTAGTCACAGGGGCACAGAACTGAATAAATATGTACAGATCGCTTCTGCTGTGAAAGAGCTTATATTCTATTAAAGGTAGGTTGATGACAAACAAAATTAAAATCTAGAGGATGGATGTTAGATATCAGATAGCCTAATGCAATATAAGTTGCTTTTTATCTACACCAATGGACTGCTTTAAAATGATTCCAATTTCAGTGCTAAAGGAAATGAGAACATTTTCTTGCCACTAGCATGACTAAGCTAGAGTAATGGAAGTGCTCACAGCACGTACGGATATAGGAAATCCTCTGTGTGAGTGAGAGTGTGAGTGTCTGCAAAAAAAGGGAGGAAGACAGAAATGGAATCTTTAAAACAGCCCATTTACTCTGGCAAGTGACAAGCTGATGTATTGATTTTTTTAGTTGCAAATCTAGAGTTTGTGCTTTATATTTAAAACAATTTTTAAAATTGATCTTAAAAGAAATCTGTCAAACATGCTATTTGGGAGCAAATATAAGTTGATCTCATGGAAGCACGTGCGTGTTGACTTTCTTGTACATACTTCATCTTAGGATCATTTGGAAGGAAATGCAAATGTTTTCTGGAAGTGCCTTCTATGTTAATCTAAGTGTCTGACCTTTTTATAATGCGGTATTTTTTTTACTCCCTTCTCTTTGATTTATCTTCTCTCATGAAATGCTGCCCCCTTTTTTTTTTCACTTTTATGGTGCCAGCAGAATTATTAAAGAGCTGTCAATTGAACTATGGCTGTCATTGTCCCTCTTTACAAGGAGAGAATATTAAACAGGATTTATGTCAATTTTGTTGGAAGAGCTCCTTCCTACAGACAGAACACTTGTTGCTAATAATGATAGAATAAAATACTATAATGAAAGATGATAAAAACCTACACAAATCCAGCATAAACACTGAGTGAGGAATGTCGACAGCTTTTATATGTGTGAACATTTATTAGTTTGTGTTTTATGGCTGAATCGAACTGCCCTTCTCCCTTCTCCCCTCCCCCACTGTTCTGAGAAAGCACTGTGTGTGTTTTCATAATTATAATACTTTAGTTTTGAAAGATCAGTCATGCTTCTAGCTAAAAGTTTTTTTTTCTAAAGCAAGTCACTCATTTATCTAGCAATAAAAGGATTAAATTGGCAACACTGTAGAATCTTCAGAAATAAGAGAACTAGCAATTTACTAAAAAGTGTCTAAAAACAGCATAAAACTAACTTTGCATCACGGTCAATATTCCTCATTGAAATCTTTCAGTTTGCCATTGTTTAAATCAAAAGTTTCTAACAGACTGAGTAAAAATCACAGCAATTTGCTATTGCTTTTTCACTCTGCCTATTAATGATGTACACCTGATATATTAAAAGCTTTCAAATATTATATTGAAATCTTTTTGAAAAGTATGTTTTACATGGGCTAAGAGTAATAATTCAAGCTGGATGTGGTGTAAGAATCACCTAGAAGGAAAAAAAAAACAATAGTTATGAAGTACCTTGTTTTTCAGTTATCAAGGAAAGTAGTATAAACCTTGCTGTTGATATGTAAATGAAGCAACACATACTAAGAGCACTAAAGAACCAGACTGATTCGAAAATAAAAAAGAGGTTCTTGATTTTATGGAAAAAACCACATAGAACTGGCAAAATTGCTCATAAAAATGTAACTGGATTCACAGCTTCATTAGAAGGATATTTAAGTTACCGAAATATTTTTGGTCCTTCATTTGATCTTATCAAAACCTTCTAGGGAAGATTTGTGACCCCAGCTCAGGGACAAAAAAAGTAGGAGTGACTTAGTGACATTGAGCAGTGATCTCTGTGTATTTACAATGTGGACTCATTAGGAAGGAAAACATTCACAACATTCAACTCCTGAAGCACTTTGACTCTCTGGGGATAAAATGAAAATTTAGCGTATGCATGGAAATGTAGCCAATTGCTCATGCATGCACCGGGAAAATTGGGGAAATTAATTCCAAGCTAGTGCTCTCAGAGCCCCAACCCATCAATTCAAACCACAATCCTGCAAATGTGTTTTGAACATAAAAGTGATATCTGTTTTAATTGAAGAACAGATTCTTCAGGATAAAGAAACATCAAACATTATTGGCATAAATGAATCCTTAACAGAGTTTATAAATTCTACTCTTCTGTAGCATATAAACCTTAAGCAGAAGGAAACTCAAATGTTCCTTAGCATTTTCCTTTATATCAAATTCCTTGTTTATCTATAACTCTTTGCAAATTTACTTTGAAATTATTTTAAAGTTGTGTTCAACACAAAGAGAAAAATGGTAATGGACAAGATACCGGTCAACAATAGAAAAAATAACACCAAAATTATAAAGAAAAGTATTTATTTTTATTTTTTTTAATTACTTTATTGTTGTTCAATTACAGTTATTTGCATCCTCTCCCTCCCCTCCCCCCTCCCCCCAAGAAAAGTATTTATTTTTATAGGTAATTAATAACAACCTATGATACAGCGATGCTATACTATTTTTGTCAATAAACTAACAAAACTTTTTATTTTTATTTTTTTAAAGATTTTATTTATTTATTTTCAGAGAGAGGAGAAGAGAGAGAGAAAGAGCAATGTATGGTTGCCTCTCACATGGCCCTCACCCGGGACCTGGCCTGCAACCCAGGCATGTGCCCCAACTGGGAATCAAACCGGGACCCTCTGGTTCCCAGTCCACGCTCAATCCACTGAGCTACACCAGCCGGGCCTAACAAAACTTTTTTAAACCAATAGTAGAAGGTTATTTACCATTCAAATGCTGCTGGCAGGAATGATTCATTAGAAATTTCAGTAGTGAAATATTTATCAGACATCAATGTGATCCTGTCTCTACAAATAATTTTAGTTCACTGACACCAGTTTATCTTATGACATAGTATTCCTCCTTCAGAACGTTCTACCTACTGGCTGTGAATACATTGGAGGCTATGGAGTTATTGCAAGCCATATACATATTGATTGAGATATACCATGAAGTTATTTCCACCATTTTCCAGAAACGTTATGAGTAAAAAAATAAAGTTGCTTCCTGTCATTATATACTTTCTTATGAACAAAAGTGAAAGTATAACTCCTATCAAATGGGAGTCTAAGGAGGGTTGTTTGGTTTTTTTGTTTTTTGTTTTAGTTTTAGTTTTAACCTTTTTTTTAATAATTACTTCATTGTTGTTCAATTACAGTTGTCTGTGTCCTCTCCCCTTCCCTCCCCCCACCCACTCCAACCCCACCCCCCTTCCCCGCCTCCCTCCTCCCCCTTGGTTCTGTCCATGTGTCCTCCATAGTGGTTCCTGAAAACCCTTCTCCCCATTGTCTCCTCCCCCTACCCCCTGGCTATTGTAAGACTGTTCTTAATTTCAATGTCTCTGGTTATGTTTTGTTTGCTTTCTGCTTTTGTTGATTATGATCCAGTTAAAGGTGAGATCCTATGGTATTTGTCCCTCACCGCCTGGCTTACTTCACTTAGCATAATGCTCTGTGGCAGATTCCGGCCCGCAGAATCCGCCGTGGGGTGGACTTGGGCCTGAAGCATCAATGATTATTTTTTAACGTGACAATTTCCATTAATTCTGTCCCGGCCACTACCTTCCCCATATCAAACGTCTCTAAGGACGTTGAAGTCCCGCACTTACCTGCCAGGACGAAATATGCGCGCATTTCACTCCCTTTGATATGGGGGGCCCAAGCCTCATTCGGTTCTGAGACCGTGAAAGCCCCATGTCTGGGCGCCATGTGTGGC
>PVJI01011561.1:0-55361 GCA_004026765.1 Micronycteris hirsuta | reverse complement strand
GGGTAAATGCAGACAACTGTAATTGAACAACAGTAAAATAATTTTAAAAATAATTAAATAAATAAGAGTAAGGTTCTGCCTAAGCCTATGCAAGACTTTTGGGAATTTCTCTGATGCTGAGTGTTTAATCTACATTCACATCTCAACTGAAATGTCACTTTCTCCTAGACTTAGCTAACATTCCACCATCTGGATCATATGCCTTTTATTTTTGCTTGCATGGTCCCCAATAGTTACCATCATCATGTCGGTTTGATTTTCCATTAAAATGTGCTTTAAAAAATGAATCATTCTGTTTTAATACTTGTATCCTTGGCACAGTGCTTGGTACATAGTATGTTCCCGATTTAAAGCATAAATTATAGAATGAATTATTGAAATTTTACATGAAAAATGTATTACCTTAGAAGTGGTACACATAAATTACAATGTCACATTATAATAATTGACTTTTAGAAAATGCACCACATTTTCTCTCTTGCTACAAAACTTTTATATGTGCTATTCCCTAAACCTGGAATGCTTCCTCCAGTGAATTCAGGTACTCTCCATTCCAGTATCTGGTGATGTAGCGCTTCTTGGGCACCCTTACTTGACCACTGACAAATCCAGATCTTCCTAGTGCATGCTCTGTATATCTATTAACCACTTTCACAGCATTTATAACCTTCAGAATTGTGTATATCATTGTGTAAACATTTATTTAATGTATGTTTGTCCCACTAAACAGTAAGCCCCATGATGGCAGTCATGAATAGTCCTGAAGGGGTCCTGAACAGTCTTGCTAATCACTTGCTAATCAGTCACCATAACTTCTGGCTGAAAAACCCAGCAGAAATTTAGTTGATGGGAGAAACTTCTCGAGTCCCAAGCAATTCCCCTTAAGGAACCCACACACAGACTTATTCAGATTCACTATCTCTGAGCTTCAGCACCGGGGTAACAACTTGAAAAGCACCAGTGGCATACAGGGAGAAACTGAAGTGTCTGGCATCAAGGCAGGAGCTGGGGGACAGACTTCTCTCAGACAGAAATGCTGTCAAAGACCATTGTCCATTTTTAAGTCTTCTCCCTTCAGAGCCATAGAGCCAGCAAACCAGTGCCATACCTGAGACTCCAACAGCCTGGCTAATGCTGTTTGCCCCTCTCTGGAGATCCCCTGAGACTTTGTCCCACCCACTTTATGGGCCCACTCAAACTGTTAACTGTGACTTTTTCGTATGAATGGCTGGTCTTGACTCATGCTTCACAACTTCCTAAATCCTCTCAAACAAGCAACAGCTGGCCTCAGTGAGCCCCCAGCCCCAGTACCTCTTGTTAAGTGGCTCCAGGCCCAGCACTAGCAACAGCCAGCCTAGATTCACAGTTTGGCTTTGCCTGGGAATCTCCAAACCTAGCACAAGTAGCAGACATCTCAGATTTGTTTACAGTTCATGCAGAGTGGCCCTGGTCAGAATACTGCTGGAGGCTGACATTGGTCTGCACCACCTGGGAAGCCCCAGAGCCTGCAAACCCAGTGGACAACTACAGACCATGTTGCAGCACCACCACCCTGCCCCTGTACAGCTGATTCTCCACAGAGGGCAGAGGTTGATGGCTAGTGGTCACAGCCAATCTTTGCAGCTGACTGGCTTGGATAAATCCCTCCCATTAACCTGCCAACAGCAATCAAGGCTCAACTATAAGAGGAGGGTGTACTCAGCCCACATGGAGGGCACCCCTCGAGTACCCAGCTTGAGTGATAGGGGAGACTGTG
Organism: Micronycteris hirsuta; assembly: GCA_004026765.1. Lineage (NCBI taxonomy): Eukaryota > Metazoa > Chordata > Mammalia > Chiroptera > Phyllostomidae > Micronycteris > Micronycteris hirsuta. The sequence continues at coordinate 53,605 of PVJI01011561.1, read as the reverse complement.
CTGTTGGACCCCATAGGACACCTACTACATTAGACCAGGTTACCAAGACAGGGAGTCATAGCAGCTCTACCTAATACATAGAAATAAACACAGGGAAGCTGTGAAAATGAGTAGACAAAGAAATTTGGTGCAAATGAAAGAATGGATCAAAACTCCAGAAAGAGAATTAAACAAAATGGACATAAACAGTCTATCAGATACAGGGTTCAAAACACTGTTTATACGGGTGCTCGAGGAACTCAGTGAGGACCTCAACAGCATAAAAAAAGATCCATTCAGAAACGAAGAATGCACTAATTGAAATAAAGAACAATCTACAGGGAAACAACAGTAGAGTGGATAAAGCTGAGAATTAAATAGAAGGTTTGAAACATAAGGAAGCAAAATCAGAACAAGAAGAAAAAAGAATCCAAACAAATGAGGATAGTGTAAGCAGCCTCTGGGACAATTTCAAGCATTCCAACATTCACATCTTGGGGGTGCCAGAAGGAGAAGAGAAAGAGCAAGAAATTGGAAATCTATTTGAAAAAATAATAAAAGAAAACTTCCCTAATTTGGTGAAGGAAATAGATATTCAAGTCCAGGAGGCACAGAGAATCCCAAACAAGACGAAGGCAAAGAGGCCTACTCCAAGATACATCATAATTAAAATGCCAAAGGTTAAAGATAAAGAAAGAATCTTAAATGCTTCAAGAGAAAAAAGTTAGTTACCTATATGGGCATCCCCATAAGACTGTCAGTTAATTTCTCAAAAGAAACTTTGCAGGCTAGAAGGGATTAGCAATAAATATTCAAACTCATGAAAAGCAGAGACCTACAGCCAAGACTGCTCTACCTAGCAAAGATATAATTTAGAATTGAAGGACAGATAAAGAACTTTCCAGACAAGAAAAAAACTAAAGGAATTCATCATCACCAAACTATTATTATATGAAATATTAAAGAGACTTATTTAAGAAAAAGAAGAATATGAAAACTATGAATAATAAAATGGCAATAAATACATATCTATCCACAATTGAATCTAAAAAACAAACAAAGCAAACAAGAGGAACAGAAATAGCATCATGGATACGGAGAGCATTTTGAGTGCTGCCAGACGGGAAGTAGGCATCGGGGAATAGACGAAGAGGTGAGGGGCTGAAGAAGTACAAATAGGTAGTTACAGAATCGCCATGGGGATGTAAAGTACAGTACAGTAAATGGAGTAGCCAAAGAAGTTATCCATCATGACCCATGCATATGAACAAATGGCCTCAGGGAGTGGGGGATGCTGAGTAGAGGGGGCAAAGGGGGGAAAATTAGGACAACTGTAGCACATAGTCAATAAAAAATTATTTAGAAAAAGAGTTAAATTTCTATGTCATCTCATCAACATTATAATAAAAACACATCCAAAAAAGCCATGTTATTTGAGTACCTGCTGTATTTTATTTACCCATGATGACTACATATATAGAAATGTAAAAAGAAAGTCACCAGACTTTAAAAATTGGTGAAATGACTCACTAGGTGTACATTTTTTTTGTTATTAAGGTCATCCAGAGACCGTCTGATCTGGAATTTGGTATTTTTGATTAATATAGATAACCAGGAAGAATATGCTATGAGATGCCCAGAGTTGAGTCATCTGCCAGAAACAGCCTCTAGTGTATCTTAATCAATATCTAAATCAGTTCCTTGAGTTTAGTTACTTTGAGATGAGAATCAATAGGCAGGTGATATTCATTGCTGTATCATTCATTCACGCATTAATGTTCATTTTTTCATGTATTTCTGAATGCCTACTAGGCTGTGCCCACTGTTACTTTGGTGTGCTTAACTGAATGTAAAGGGTTAAATTGGGCCTGGGCTGATACAGAATCAGGAGCTCAGGGTCTGCTTTCCTGCTGTGCTGTTTCCTTGGAAACTACAGAGTAAACATAAATGTGGAATGGTAGGTCTGCCTGATCTGCCTAGTGGAACTATACCTGGATTGAGACAGCTGGGATTGGACATGCAGGCCTTGGGCCTATGTAAATAGAGACATAAAAGTTTGCTTGAAAATTTAGGAGCAGTTTGTCTGAGTCACCCATACAGTTCTTGGCTCCTCACTGAGGCAGCCATGCTCACCCTATGTGATTGTGGGGAAGTAAAAACTCTGAACTCAGGTGGTTGCCGACCTTCCCTTGAGATGAAGATGGCATAACCGCTGAGCCTCCTATCCTATAAAATTAAATACACTCATGTTAGACTGAAGCCTATTTGTGCCTCATGTGACTAATTGCCTTCCCAAGCCTGTGACGCTGTAGTGGCACAGTGACAAAATCTGAAACTGAATTTCCATGCCAGAACTACACCTTCACTTGAAGAAACTCCTTTCAAGATTCATCTTGAGCCCTGGCTGGTGTAGCTCAGTGGATTGAGCGCGGGCTGGGAACCAGAGGGTCCCGGTTCGATTCCCAGTCAGGGCACATGCCTGGGTTGCAGGCCAGGTCCCCTGTGAGGGCCACGTGAGAGGCAACCATACATTGCTGTTTCTCTCCCTCTGTTTCTCCCTCCCTTCCCCTCTCTCTAAAAATAAATAAATAAATAAAATATTTTTTAAAAAAAAGATTCATCTTGAAAGGACCCACCTTGCCTCTTGCAGGCCTTTCTCTTTTGCTCTATCAACTCTATTTCAACATCTGATGCTCATGGTAGCTTATGATCAGCATCATGTTAAGAGACAGACCAGCATTCATAGCTCAGCCCCACTACTTCCTGGCTCTGTGGCCTTGGCAAGTGATTTAATTCCTTGCATCAATTTCTTCTTCTGAAAAATGTGTCCACACTGGAGACACAGGAAACTGGTTAAAAATGCAAGCTTTGCATCCAGATTGCATAAATTGAACTACCGTTAGTAAATGCCCGTGGGTCTATGGTCAAGTTATCAAACCTCTCTGTGCCTTATGTTTCTTAACTACAAAATGCAGAGAATAATCATACATATATTATAAAGTTACTGTGAATATTATAAAAGTTTATATATATAAAGTGTACTAATTTTGTACCTATGTATATATGAAATTGGAACAATCCCCAGCACATAGTAAACTCTCAGTAGATGTCAATTATCAACTATAATCATAATTATATTCAAATTACAACTTAATGCTTATTCTTCCAGTGTTTCTACTTCATCAAAAACAATGAAATAATAGGTGATTAGCCTGGAAACATTAAGTAGTAAAAGAAGGGGTACAAATTCCAAATATGCATGAGAGAGAACAAAAAACAAAACACAACTAATCCATAGAGGTAAGTCTTTGTCTCTTAGATTGCAAATACAATAGCACTGTGTACGATGAGACATCATTATTCCCAAGCAGCAAATTAATTAAAGAACATAAAGAAGGCCAGGGCACATATAAAGTCACCATGGCAATCCAGAACAAATCATCTCAATTGGCTCAGCCTATATAATATGTACCCCTCTTTGTTTCACCAAGAATTATACAAATGAACACATCTCCTTCTTTCTCTATGGACCTCAGTTTTCTCTTCTAATGAGATGGTCAAAGATATGGAAGCAGCCTAAGTGTCCGTAAAGAGATGAATGGATAAAGAAATGTTGCATACATCCAATATTATGTGACTCAGGCATAAAAAAGAATGAAATCTTGCCATTTGCAACAACATGAATGGACCTAAAGGGTATTGTGCTGAGTGAAAGAAGTCAGACAGATAAAGAAAAATGCCGCATGATTTCACTTACATGTGGAATCTAAAACACAAAATAAATGAACAAGCAGAACAGAAACAGACTCATAAATATAGAGAACATTTTCATGGCTGCCAGATGGGAGGAAAGTTGATGGGTTAGGGAAAAAAGGTGAAGGGATTAAGAAGTACAAACTTGTAGTTACAGAGTAGTCATGGGGATGCAAATTATAGCATAGGATGTAAATTACAGCACAATAATATTGTAATAACTGTATATGTCAGATGGGTACTAGACTTAGCAAAGTGATTACTTTGTGAGTTACATAAATGTTGAATCACTAGGTTGCACACCTGAAACTAATAATATTGTATAATATTGTATGTCATTGAAAAATTTTTAAATTAAAAAAAATGAGAGGGTCACATGGGGTGGCTTTTATGGCGATTCGTAGTTCCAAGTTTCTATTACCCATTCAAGCTAAGAAAAATGAAGCTAGGGACTCTCAGGTGAGTCATACTGGCCAAGAATTAATGTTTTTTTTTTCTTAGCCAAAAAATATATATACGTAACTCATCTTCCCCTTTAATTAATCATTTCAGAGACTTTTTAAAAATGATTTGTCTATCTTATATTCTTCATCTGCTTATTTTAAGTGTTGTAAAGACTTTCCATTTGCTTATGTGGAAACTGAATATTTAAGCCTCTCCCAGAACCTAGTCATATTTGTCTCCCACACAGTCCAATTCTGAAATGTTTCCATGACATTTTCATTGATTCAATAAATTACTCTGCAATATATGCTTCCCTTTCTTTGTCTTCCTTCCTTCAAGGAGAAAATAAATAAATATAAATGAATCTGGTCTCAGCTGTGAAGATGTTTCTAGTTGCCTGTCACCCACACTCACCCAACTCACCTGGCAGTTATTCATATGATCATTTTAATTAAAGCCGAAATCCCTTTTAACCAGGGATGCTGGTTGGCTTTGTCTGTTCTGTCTTGTGACAAAGTTTCCTCAAGTTCCACAGATGCACTGTAGCTGATTCAAACTCCTTTATCATTCATTATGCTCACTGAAGAGTTTAAGATAAGTGAGCTGGTTTAGAAATCATTGTTTTTGTGCAGCTGGGGAGGAGTCCTTTGGCCACAGCTCTGGGGCTCAAGGTGCTGTGGGATGGTTCTTAGCCAAGCCAACCAATGCATGGGTGACAATAGACACTGAACCCATGGTCTGGGAAGGCTCGTGGATCACAGGGCTCTTTACAGAGAAATGCGTGGTCATCAGAACCTCCTCTGGGTGTTGGGGATAAACTCAGAGTTAGGAAGTTTACAGGATGCCTAGGTGTGTTCTGTCCAAGCTTCATAGAAATCAGAAGTTATAATGTTGCATTTTACTACAAGTTTTGGAATTCTAATGAGTTCAGTTGAGGTTTGGCCTTTTCAAGTTACTTAATGTCTTTGAAACCCAGCCTTCACATCTGAAAAACAGGGAGAAATGGAATGTACTTTATAGAACTTTTATGAAAATTAATCAAGTTAATTCATATCAGGTGCTTAATATTGCATTCGGTATGTAGTGTTGGCACAATAAGTACTTCTTATTATTCTTATTAACATGCCTAAACTAAGGGTGTGATTCTATTGACTCAATTTTGTATGGTAAAAGCATGAATCCCCAAGTTCTAGACTATATCTTCCATACATATGCTGTTAAGTATACAACAGATGTATCAAAAATAAGAATATGCTCATCCCTACTTCTGCAGAGCCATCTGAGATTAGATATTTATTTCTGAGAATGGTTTATTGCATCATATTAGTATGAAGGGCAATGCATGGTATTACATTCATGTACAAATGATATGGAGATGAGATTGAGAAATGTTTCCGGTGTGATGGGAAGAAATCTTCAAGTTCTTGTAAAACCTACAGGAGGACTATAGTTCAAGCCATTACCAGGCTGCCTCACCCTAATGTTTTTAAAGGATGAAGATACACTCTAAGGCCCTATCTATATTTGTATCTGCATGTGGCAATAGCACCACTTTACCCCAAGCATAATTAGTCAGGCCACATGCTTCAAATGGCAGTGTCACCTGGGGAGACTGTTGTCTTCCAAGTGTACGGCTAGAGATGCTTCTGATGGAAAGCTACTGAGAAGGAGGCTCAAGATGATTTGTTAAACATTCATGGAGAAAAATAGCAAGCATTTGATAAGCTCCCAGAAATACCAAAATATTTACCCAGTTTTAGGTATAACAAAACAGCTAGTCCACAGCCTATGTGCGAAGATCTGGTGGGTTGTGCTCTTTATGATCTTTAGGGTGTTGATAAACTTGGACATCTGTGAAAATGCCAAAGTCCTTATGGCATGTCTTTGGCCGAAGAAGGTGAGTTAATCCCAATCTCCAAGTGTGAATTGTGCATATAAAGATATAGTCTGGGACCCATATTTTTCAACCTTAAACATTGCTTTAATAAGACACTGAATTATCTGTTAAGTACCTTTACATTCAGGGCACTGAACTAGGTAATTTATATATGTGTGAAACATATATATATATATATATTTCTTAAATCTCATTAGATGTCAGTCTCAGCCCTAACATGTTATTATTCCCATTTTAAGGATGAAATAAGTGATATTCGGAGAAAGGAAACAACTTGCCCATTATATCATCGCTCAAATGCCAGAGATGGATTTTAAGTTCCTTAATACAAATTTGATCTCCTCATTCCTAAATTAAGAGTAGGAGTTGGGTAATGAGGTCTGAGACAGACTAAAGACCTGCCAACTTGCAGAGCTCCTCCTTAAAGCAGGTGCCTCTTCAAACCTTCTAACAGTTACAAACCATGAGGGGTCGTTTTTAAGCATGCTGTTATGTACTGAGTGCCTATTTGTCCAGGCTTGTTCTAGGCCTAATGAATAGAGACATAGGAAAAAAAAAAAAAGAAAGAAAGAAAATGTCGGGGAGAGGGGGGACAAAACAATCATTTTTAATAAGCTTATAATTTAAAAATCCATCTAAAGAACAGCTTTGGAACTCTGTTATTTTGAACCAGTGTTTGACCTAGTGATAAATCTTCTAGCTCATGCTCCGTTTTGAAGCATGCCTATGACCCACAGCACACACCGGTCAGCCCACAACCTGAGCATCCTCCCCAAGATGTAACTGAATGCTGTTCTGTTGGATATTGTATCAGGGGTTTACCAAATGGGAGTCGCAATTCCACCTTTCATGTAATCTCGCTATTGAACAAAATAATTATTTGTTTGAAAACCAGTCATTAAATCATCAGTTACCATACTTAAAACTGCCAATACAATTTACTGATTCAATCATTTGGATAATAACCTACAAATCATCCATTTTGAAAAGAAAATAAAGCCACCTAGCAGAACTGAAGCTGTGAGTTGGAAAAAAAATAACACTACACCATGGAAACAACTATGAAAATAAGCTTAATTATGTCGACATAACTATTGACTCTTATGCATTATGTGTATAAATCATTTCATTCTGCAAATAAGCTGTATCTGACAGGTATTTAGTAAAATAAAATGTTGTTACAAAGACTTAGATTTTATTTAATTATGTACTATAAATACAAAATGAGCTCAGAAAACAACATGAGAATCTCTCATTGAACATGAAATTGCTTATGCCATCGCTTGATGCAATGAGCTGCTTTTGTTGTTGTTTCCCCTCTTCTCCCTCTGCCATATGCCGGGGTGCTGGGTTTATTTTTCTAAAGTGCAGCTCTATTCTCTTCGTAAAGATCATCCAACTCCAGCCCTGGCTGGTGTAGCTCAGTGGATTGAGCGCGGGCTGGGAACCAGAGGGTCCCGGTTCGATTCCCTGTCAGGGCACATGCCTGGGTTGCGGGCCAGGTCCCCAGTGAGGGCCATGTGAGAGGCAACCATACATTGCTGTTTCTCTCCCTCTCTGTCTCCCTCCCTTCCCCTCTCTCTAAAAATAAATTAAAAAAAAAAAAAGATCATCCAACTCCATCTACATTCCCTAACCTTTCAGAGACCCTGAAATGGGTTAATATTCAAGACCTTCTAGGATACCCTCTTTCTGGCATTATCACCCACTCTCCCCTTCAAATGTGACCTCCATTTGATATGTTAGTTGCTTATATTGCTCATCTCACACGTGATTTCCTTCACAACCTATCCATGCTGAAAGCCAGTAACAACACAAAGCACAGGCTCATGAGCTGATGCAGAATCACCCATCATATCCATTGGTTCTCATAGCGAGCTCAAACAAACACACTTTCTAAATTGACATAAACCACAAATGTAGGTTGGGCGGCTGATAAGGAACATTCTACTCATTATGAGGCTATTCACTAGAATTTAACTACTCGACCTGTAACTAGGTAGATCAAAGGGAACACAGGATCTAGGATAAAAGCAAGGGGCCTGATTCTAATACCCTTCCTGTTTGATGGAGATGTAAACTAAATTTGAAGTTGTTGATCAACCCATTAAAATAACAAGTCTGCTTGATCAGAGTAGGTCAGAGCCACAGATTCACACTTTTTGTTCTATGTGGCTGGGGGACAGATTGTGTTGCGAGTCAGGAATACTCTTATTAACATACAAGGTCAGTCTGAAAAAATTCCAGCCATTGTTAACATAACAAGAATGGTTTGCGTGACATTGATATAACCTGGCAGCCAAGGAGAGTGGACTGGAATGCACATGCATGAATAATGACAACTTCACTGTACTAGTCTGTGGGGATGGTAGACGCCACTGAGTGAGCATGTGTACTGTGTGGCCGTCACATCCAAAATTACTGAGCAAGTAGAGCAACGAATCTGCATCAAATTTTGCATTAAGCTTGAACATTCCTCCACAGAAACTATTTGAATGATTCGGAAGTCTGCAGCTATGGGCAACTGGTGATTGGCAGCTTCATCAACCAGACAACACGCCTGCTCATATATCATATCTTGTGCAGAGGTTTTGGGAGAAAATCAGATCACCCAGGTGACTCAGCCCAGATTTGGCATCCTGCTACTTCTGGCTTTTCCCAAAACTAAAATCACCTTTGACAGGGAAGAGATTTCTGACTGTTGATGAGATTCAGGAAAATACCACAGGGGAGCTGATGGCAATTGAGAGAACTGTGTGAGGTCCCAAGGTGCCTACTTTGAAGGGGACTGAGATGTCATTGTCCTGTGTACAATGTTTCTTGTATCTTGTATCTTCTTCAATAAATGTCTCTATTTTTCATATACATGGCTGGATACTTTCTGGAGTGACCTTGTATGTCATTATTAATGATGCTAGATATACATATTGTTGCATTCTATTTCTAACCGCACCACTAAGCCTATAGTTAGTTGGGCAATAACCCACCATATAAATAAAATAGCATAATTTTTGCTCTGCAAACATAGTAAGACAACTCACCTAGGTACCCTCTCACTCAGTACCCTCTCAGCTCATCCTTTAACTTAATCACTACTTCAAAAAAACTTAGAAGTTGTTTTGAAGACAATGTTTTAAGGCCAAGCTGAAGTACCAACAATGTGGGACATTTTTTAAGATATATCTGTGGGTTGTTTTCTTGGGTTCTCACATTCTATTTTCCATAAAAACCACTGGAGGGGACATGAGTGGAGCAAACCTGGCATTGGCCATAGTCTTTGTTGTGTCATTTATGAAAAGAACAAAATATGTGAGTGAAGAGCTATTGATTTAGTTTTCTGCTTGGACAAGAGAATTAATTCTCCTTATTCAGATAACTCTGGTCCCTTATCATCTCTGGATCCTGACCCCTTGTCCCCACCAGTGTCATGAAGAGAGGAGACAAAGAGAAAGCCACATGTAGATATCCAAACGATAGAGATGCTTATGGAGTAAATGCATATGCTTGGCCCACTCTTATGAAAAATAACATGAGAAAGAAGCATCTGTATCTTTAAAAAATGGAATAGGGCCAACTGAACTTTGCACAATTCTTAAATGAAACAGTTAATTGGTGACACAGCAATACCAGGTTCTTCCAAAAGTAAAGATAAAGCCAAGAGAACAAGAGAATAAAAGAAGAGAATTATTTCATCTACTTCTCTGCGAGATGTAGGTACACACTGAACAGAAATGAAAGGAATTAGTATCTAAAGCAAATAACTGTGTTCTTAGCACTGAGGGCACTTGATGTTGCCTTTGTAGTGAGGTCCTCCTAACGACCCCATGACGCCTCCATTTCACCACTGAGGACAGCAGGAAAGGGTGTAACTTGCTCAGGATCACACAGCCCCATGTGGCAGAGCTGAGATCCAAGTGTAAATCTCTCTCACTCTCACATGCATGCTGTCTCTCTTGGCTGAGCACCTACAAGTATGGTGCTATTTTCTATAATAATTACTAGAGGATGCCATATAGGATGACTGTTTAAGAGGAAAAGTGAAACCATTCTGGGAGCCTAAAAATAGATGCAGGTTGAGGAGAGGTTCCAGGGCCAGAAAGGTTAATTAAAAGTAGATATTTAATAAAGTTTTCATTGAAACATAGAATGGCAGCTGTAATCAAATCCATGAGAAGGGTAAAGTATACAGGCTCCTAGTGTGTGAAAGGACAGAGCTATTTTTGAAATCAAAACAGTAACACGAAGAGATTACAGTTTGACCCATTTCTTGGCATAAGAGCTTGGTATTTCCAGATTGCTTCAGAACACCAATAACCTTACCGCAGCTTGAAAATATTATTTAGGATCAACAGATCTGCAGGCAATGTTGAGAATGGATGCTGAGGCACTTGAAACAGATTTATCTATTACTTAAATTAAAAATGTTATTAATGTCTTAAATGCAGAGATGGCCTGGGGGCCAGATGGCTGCACAACTCCATGCTCTAAAGTTCACAGAGCACATTTGATTTTGGTTTTGAACTTAAAGTTTCCACACCTTAAAAAATGTTATTAAAGCCACATATAGACTGCATTCTCAGTAATTAAAAATGACTTTTAAAAACTTCTAAAATGTTTCTAGCAGACAGAAGACACAAATTTATTTCTGAAATGATTTGTGAGGGTAAGTGATATAGCATATGAATGGTTATTTCCCCCAGATTTTTGTGTTCTCCTTCAGTACCAAATAGGGAACATAAAAATGTATTCAGTTATTAGGGATTGAACCCTGTTTCTAGAGGTTCCAGTTCACTGAGTTTTTAAGAAAAATAAATTGCTTTTGGAACATATAGAATACTTTATCTACAAAAGGATAAATGATTCCAATGAAAGTGAAAAATGCAATTTACTGTTTAGTTATTTGGAAACATCTGGGTATTCATCTAAACATAGCTCCTTCAAAGCACATTTTATTTGGCTTTGTCTATATGAACCATGAAGATATTTCTCTGAAATTATCACTTTTATCCGAGTTGTTGATAGCTTCCTCTGAAAAGAAGTAATAATGATATTCTAAAAATTGTCATAAAAATAAAGAACTCAGAAACCATCCTAAAAAAGACAGTGTTAGTATTTAACACCTTGGACTTTAGAGTGGGTTAGATCTAGGTTTAAATCTCAGTGACAATATTAATAGTGATTTGACTCTGGATAATTTATGTTTAACTTCTCTGATATTCAATTTCCTTGATAATAACATGAGAAATTTAAACAAAATAATGTATACAAAGTATTTACATAATGTTTGCAACATAGTAATTCCTATAGTAAATGTTTGCTATCATTATATTAGGTTGTATCACATGAAATTGCAATTTTTGTATGACAGATTTGTCAAACATAGGCAGCTTTATGTGATTTCATGTTGTTCAGTGTAGCATTATAAATTCCAAAGGAGTGAAAGGGAGAGTGAAAAGTGAAAACCTAACTTGCCCAACTAGGTCAAAACAGAAGAATTTCTGCCCTGGCTGGTGTAGCTCAGTGGATTGAGCGCGGGCTGGGAACCAGAGGATCCCAGTTCGTTTCCCAGTCAGGGCACAGGCCTGGGTTGTGGGCCAGGTCCCCTGTGAGTACCATGTGATAGGCAACCATACATTGCTGTTTCTCTCTCTCTCTGTCTCCCTCCCTTCCCCCTCTCTCTAAAAATAAATAAAAATAAAATCTTAAAAAAAAAAAAACAGAAGAATTTCTTAAAAGGCAGAAGGAATCCAACAATACCTGTGTCAGACACACAGTGATACTGATAAGCTCAGAAACTGTATTGTTTCTAGAAGAGAAAATGTGAAGCTCATGCATGAGGTAGAGGGAAAACTTTTTATGAAATCTGAATATTGAGGGTGATGAGAGAGTATCTACAGGCCTACATTTTTTTACTGATGATTTTTTAAAAGGAGTCTTGATAGACTGAAATGATATAAAAGGAAACCAACATGGAAAATACTAAGTTTAACATACTCTCTTGATTGAGTAAATTTTTTATGATTTCAACTGAGGATAACGATTCAATGAAAACAAAGAGAACTCTTTTTCCCTGTTCATATTTTTTCCAAATTTTTAAAAACTGTCACTGAACGTGTTTTTTTTTTTAAGTTTTTTCACACCCAGAGGAAAAGTAGTAAAAACAATTTTTAAATTTTTATAAATTGCAGGCAATGTCCATCCTACTTTTCATATGGATTAAAGTCATTCTAGTGGGAAAATGTTTTGTGGTAGTTCCTGGAAAAAATGCCAAGGATATCCAGAAAATAGAAGGAACGTGTATTTGGTAAGAACCAAGCCTCCCCTAGAACCTTGAACTAGCCTGGAATTCCCAGCATCACTGCTCACACATTTCAATTCTATTCTTGTCATGTACTTTATGCTCATTCCATCCTTCAAGTAGAAATGCACATCAATTCATAAAAATGGATGTGTCCCTGAGATTGATTGGAATAAAACATTCTGCAATTGAATGTTTTTTAATATTTGCTTCCAAAATATAAGGTTTTCCAAGAACCACACAATGCTAACTAAATAGACACACTGTACGAGACTTATATTCACAAAAGAAGAAGATGTAGGAAGGAGAAAAAGAAGAAGAAATACACATTAGAGAACGAAGACAACAAAGCTTTAAGATGGAGTTGGAGAGCTGAACAGGGTCTCGACTAAGGACTCTGAAGGCCGTATTAAAGTATTTTATTTTATTTTATTTTTCTTATTGGTAAGATGGATTAAAGCAAGCCATGAAAAAAAATTCAGCTTGCTGCTTAGAAAATTCCACCCTTATGGGAGGGTAGAGAATAACAAAGAAAGAGACTCCAAGTCAGAAAACAATTTTGTCATCCCTTCAAGAGATGGTGGTGACAAAGACTCAAACATCTATTGTTTGGTCCAGGACTTAGAGACAATCTTCTTTTCAGTCAGTTCTCTGGTCTCCAAGGCAGGGGTTGCGGAAGGGTGGGCTGCATTTCCGCCACAAGCCTAAGGACTGTCTTGGCAAGTTAGTTGTGCCATTCGAGCATCAAGGGGCAAGAGACGTTTTTTTAAAAGTTCTTATCTCAGCAAGTTTCAGTTCCTTTAGGTCAGAAGTTCCCTCTACGTTGTAAACTCAACTCTTAGGAATTTTGTACGTGGAACTGACTTAACGATGAACAAGGATTTTTGCCAGTAAGCTCAAGGAAATTTTCAAAAGTCAAGGGAGGAAATGGTTGAAAAGACTTAGCGAATCACATGTACAACTTGATAGAAAGCAAATAAAGCCGTGCTCACGGGAACTGTTTCAGATAACTGCACGGTCCATCTTCCTTAGTCTTCATCTCCGCTCCTACCTGATACTCTCTTCACACATGCTCTGTTCTTCCCCGCAGGCTGACTCGCTCAGCTGCTCACGGCATCAGCATCTCCATGACTTCAAACTACTTAGGACTCAGATTTGCCTCCTACTCTGACAAAAACTGACTTTTCAGAACCCAGAGCCTTCTTCCTTCTGAACTCAGGCGTTTTGTCTCTGGGTTCAAATTCTTTTAGACATCTAGATGGGAAACTTCAGTTAGTGGTTGCTTTTCTCTTAGTTCAAATGTCCAGCCAGAAACAATGTATTATCACACAGGGAGACTTTGGTAAACCTGACTGCCCACGTTAAAGTTTGACATCGAGTTGGATCAACTTAAAAGTAAAAGCTGAGCCTAGGAGAAATGGGGTTTACACTCAGATTAAAAATATAATGATAACTACAATAATGTTAAAGACTAAAAAAAAACCACTTGAATTTTCACCAACACCTCTAGAAAGGAAATAAAAAGGCCACATGGATAAAGATAATGCTTACCAGCTTATCGTTAAGCCTTCCTCGATCAAGCAAGTCTGTGCATTGGGAATCTCTGATTTGTTTTTTTGCTGTTATGTTCCCTAATAACCCCAACCACCTATGTTATGAAATACTATAAACTTTAAGGACAGACTGTTGCTTCTCTCTTTCAGTACACACATATCACTGGTCTGGGCTTGAAAGTTTGGAATGTGAAGACAAATGCTTTTCTGGTCTGAGACATGTATTTTTCCCTTTGGAGACTCCGTCACTGGGCTACTCTTGGAAGAGGGAGGAGAGAAAATGAGACATCGCCTTTGGCTGAGTAGGAGCCAATAGCGGAGGAAGATGGCTGAGGATGGCTCACAAAGCACACTCCATTTTTCAAATCCTCAGGCCTTTCCTGTGCAGAATAGACACTCTAGAGCCATCTAGTGGTGTGACACCATTGAACTAAAGCATTGGAAGAGCCAGGTTTAGACTCCAGTGGAATCTATCTCTGGGAACCGCCTCACCCAGAGGAACCTCTCATTTCAGGCAGCTCCGCTGCAGATGACTGAGTGCAGGAAGGCAACGCACAGCCTCTCACTCTCCCTCACTCCCTCAGACTACAGCTTCCTCTAGCACTGTTCTAAGATGTCCATCATCTAGTGACTTCGATGGGCTTGGATGTATATAAAGTTATTTTAAACAATGAATCCATAATATTCAAGAGAACAGTTGCCTAGTAAAACTAGAGTTTGTTGGTGGTGCTGCTATTGACTCCTACATAACTCTACCTATTTTCAAATAAACATTTTTGGGCTGAGGTTGGGTTGTCGAAGGTGTATTCAATGGCTTTAACTTGTAAGGATAGTGCTATATTTTGACTGATATACATGGGGTTTGAGGAAAAGAAGGAATGGAGGCATTTTCCTGTCCCTGAAACTGAAAACCAATCTTCTCTGATGATTTGAATTGGATTGGACTGACTGGCAATAGTTGGAATAGGTTTTCCTTAGAAACTGCACTGGTAGCTTCTTTCTACTCATTTTACCTCATTTCTTTTACTTGGTAATCTAATGGCAGCTCTCAAACTTGAGCATGAATCAGAATCAACTGAAGTCCTGTTAAAATACAGATTTGAGGGGTCTACCCCAAAGTTTCTGCTTCAGGTAGGTCTAGGTAGGGTCCAACAATTTGCATTTACAGTAAGTTCTGAAGAGGTACTGATAGTGTTGCCGGCGTGCCTGTACTGTGGGTGTACTTCGTGCCCCACCGATGGGAGGGTCACCACATGGGGGCTCCCCTTTTAGTTTTTCTCTGACTTAATGACAAGACCCAAACTTTCTTTCAGAGCTCCCTAATATGCAACAGGTTTTATTTTTAACAGATAATGTTTTTATTTTTTAATAGACCTGATTCTTCAAATGACATCCTTCATAGCATCTCAATATATAAAACAGATAAAAATTAAGCTACTCTAATTAAAACAAAGGTTGGGCAATCTCAACTCACATGTTCTTCCTCACTCCCCACAGATTTCCACAGTGGATATGGGAACCATGTCAGCAGAACCCCTAAGCCATCACAGAGAACTGGAAAACCAGAGCAGTCATTAGTATGATTGCTGTCCCTTTAGCTCTCTGCTTTTGGTCACCAGCTACACAGCGTCTCAGTAGGTTCTGGTCATCATCCTGACATCTCTCTCCATTTGTTCCATCTCAGCCTCCAGTCCCACGTCTTACAGAATGTTTCTTGCACCTTACTACTATTTTCTATTGGGTGAACATGGGAGAGAAGAGTGTGCCTGTTTCTCATGAGGATAATACATAATGTCAAATTTTTCCCCCAGTATAGTGGCGCATGAGTTATTGAATAGGATAAAACACCAATACTGCTGGAGTGGGCTCTTCTGTGGTGCCTGACTCTTCAGCACTTCGGGAGTGGAGCACAAAGACTACCATTGCCCTGGACACTGCCACGGCCGCTGCCACGCCACCACGCTTCCTACCAACCCCTTCCACGAGTATGAAGCAGATCGTTTTAGTTAACACATAATATATTACTTATCCCCAAACGACTACAGATATTAACTTGGGAACACTTTTAAACCATACCTTTTAACTCAAGATTTCTTTCTGTCAATAGCCCAATGCTGGTTTATTATAGAGCAGATAGAGAGAAAGCAGGTTAAGAATGGTCCTCAATTTGCAGAGTTTCTAAGCCACAGCCTTTACCAAGCTACCTATAGAAATATATAACCATGTGAATGTTTATTTGAAGTATTACAGCTATTTCTCTTGTTTCTTTCCAAGTCAGTACTTGAATCTAAACCCTTACTCAAAAGCAGAAAGATGGAGGATTCTGTACCGTTGAGCTGAGCTTGCTTTGGGATATAAACCTAGAATCACTTGAATTCAGACTTTAGAGTTGTATTAATTCCTGGGGCATAGAAACCGAAGAGGAGGAGCTCCCTGAGCTTGCTGTTGGAGATGCAATCCACTTTGAAAATCCAAGGTAAACAACCAATCACATTACAGGCAGGTGAGCCTTTGTTACAGTTGCACCAACAACATAAAGGAGAGTTTTAGACATAAAGAAACCCACTGGGAAGTATTTGTTCACTTTTGGCTTGTCGTTTTCTTATTTGCATAGACTGAATATCAATTGCTTTGCACATAGTTCAGATAGTCAATATTCTTTCTCTAGGAATTTGCATTAGTCCCTATACCCATGGTCAAGGATATGTTCCTTAATCTAATCTACAGGAAGACCTTGATCTAAAATCATTAATATTTATAGTATCTGTTTCATACCTTATTGGGGAATTCAAGGCTCTCTCAAAGAAGTCAAGGGCAAAATTTGCTAAGGTAAAGTATAGATTCAGAAGTTAGGAATGAGAGGAATGATTCAGAGGTAAAAACTAACACTTCGTACAAAAGTCAGTCCTGCAGATATTGCCAAGGATCAACATTAAAGAATCTAAATTTGTGTGTGGATTCAAGAGGTGAAAATTAAAGTAATAAAGGTTTCCAAACATATGCAGGGATATGGAATTAAAGTAGAGGAAGGTCACATACAAAACAGACATCATAAATGGCTGGTGACTCTATTTCATAGGTTTGTGGGGCTACGCATATATGGGCTCAGCAAAAGTAGGTTTACAATTGTTCGTGTAGAAGTAATGCAATAATTCATAAATAATATGCAAGAATAAATTGTGTTTCGTGTACTCATAATTGTAAATCTACTTTTGCCCACCCCTGCACACTGAAGTATGTACTCAGAACACACATATAATATGTCATAACAATTCCCAAATGTTTGGTCCATTTTTTTCTATTCCTTAGACTAGACACACCTCATATGTCTGAAGGGGATCCTAAAAACAGAAAAAAAAAAAAACATAGTCCAAACTGAGTTTCCAGGGGGACAATAATGGGTATAAGTGGAAAAATATGATAGCGTCTTATTGTTTTCTCCTCCAACCCTTAGATGTTGGTGTCAACTACTATGTTACCCAAATTGCCTATTTATGCAGTCTCAAACTAGTTCACTCTGTGGATGTGGAGCACAAAAACCTCAAAGCAAAGTCTCAAAGGAATTATTCAAAACACATTCCTCAGGGCCTCCCTACAAAGACTGACTGGAAAGGGACCCTATCCGTGCCAGGGTGTGGGAGGTGAGATGTTAAGAAATGAAGGTGAATTGCTAGACTCCATGTCACAAGGTGATACTGAAATCGAAAACATCTTCCAAGGTTTACTGCTTTAGTTGTAGCCACGTTTCTTTCTCAAAATCAGAATCTATACGTGACTCTCTCTCTATTTGCTACCTGTATACTTGAAAAAGGAAAAGAAAAAAAAAAAATATCCCCCTACTGCCCACCCCAGAAACAACTGTTCAATTTTTTTATTTAAAAAATGAAGTATTTTATAATACACAGAGGAAATTTGGATGGCGGTCCAAATAAATCCTCCAAACTGACAGACCTATGATTTTTCAAGGGTTTTTACGAAGGCTATGCCCATAAGCCAAACAAGCATCATCTATGGGGAGATTTTATTTGTGTGATCAATTCATATCTGGACAGGTCTTCTGCTGGTTGGCATAGCAACTAACTGAAGTTCATTGAACTTTTAGATGTGTTTGCTAACAGTCTAAAGCTGATTTCCCCCCATGGGGACCAGAAAAGGCTTTCTTTTTTTAAACCTCTCCAGTTGCATTCAAAAATACATCATTCTTCTCAAACCTACAGCACACACTTTTGAGATTTGGAAAGTAATATTAAAAAATTACTTCTATCATATAATACTATAATAATTTTCCTCTATTTCCTAAAAAAGAGGACTAAAGTTAACTATTGCTGTTTTTATGGATTTCTAGGTCTTTCCATGGTAAGCTTAGGCGAGTCTTTCTGATAATTTTTTTGTTAAAGATTTTACTGAAGAAGACTGAGCAGTGATTTTGCCGAATGTTGGCATTTATTTTGGCCTTGATAAAGTTTTAGGCTTGGAAATGTTAGGTCTTCACTTCTTAGTTAGGTGAAGCTCTCCAGTAATTTGATTTCATGCTATGTTTGTTAAGCAAGGGCTAACCAATACATATTTAGAGAGAAAGTCCTGCCATAAACCTGTGCTAAGCACTGTGAGAGATGAAGAGCAGGAGATGACATTAGCTTTTCAAAAATTTATAATACCATTTTTAACAAGGACTAGAGGGGAAGGAATAATATAAAGAAGATGTCTCTGCTACAGGGAACAATATAAATTAAGACCCTCAATGGACAAATTTCTAGTTATAACTCTCCCTTTTCTTGGTGAATTCCCAATTTTGAAAGCCTCACTACTATGAGAATTGAAGAAGCTTAAGGTGTAAGGTAGTGTTTCCTCCAGAAGAATGTAATACTGAGCTACGTGTGTCTTAGAAGAGCATCTTACTATTTAAAGAGGTAAAAAGAAAGGGCAGCTTTTTAAAAAATCGCCCCTTATGAAGAATAGAATGGATGTTATTCTAATTATTTATACAAGGAATATCCTTGCTCTTGCTTCATAACGTCTGCAAGCAGTACCCAATTTTCCCAGTTTCACAGATTGTATTTGTTTCCCTTCGCCTTTCTGGAGTGTAAGAAAGCGGTCGCCAATACGGTTTTGCTGTCACTTCTCCACTGCTGATTCCTTGGAGGCTACACTGACCTGATTAAGTAATTACCATCTATCTACTCACAGGACTGTTTCCTTCCTTCCTGGACCCAAGTCAATCTTCTGCCAATGAGGCTGTTACACTTCAATGACTTCATTGATTAACAGCGATTAGCTCAGGTTGCTGACCATGTGTAACTGACCACTGCTATTTATAAACAGCTACTCACCCACCCTGAACTAAGGCTTAGTTGCATGTGGTTTTGTGGGCAGTTGGGCCCAGCCTCCTCTGTCTGGGGTCTTTCATAATGGAGCTGGTGTATTGTATGGATGTTCATTCATACATGTCCTCTTTGAACAGAAGAGACTGACTTTGTTTGATTCAGACAAGGGGGAAGTGAGAAATGCAGAGAGCCGGGGTTGCAGAAGGCTGTGGGCATATGGAGAAAAGGAGAGTTGAGTGCCAATTCGGAACAAAACCCCACTGTGAGATTCTGAAGGGACCGGTGACGTTTAACATTAACCTGTACTGCCATCCTGTGGAGCAAAGGAGAAATTTTTAGCCCAATGAACAAGCTTCAAGAACCGCATGGAACTAAATAGGAGGCCAAAAGCTGACTTTAAACAATACACTTTTAATTAAAAATATCTTGGAGTCCACATCACTGCTTCCAATAACAGGCTTTGGGGCATTTTCTAGAGTATTAAAACAATCCTCTGAGACTAACGGTCTCTATGGACCTGAGGCCAAACCTCTCTTACACAATGGAAAAAAGCTGAGTCTCTGAACCAAGGCTCCTTCACCCAATCTCACAAACCAAGTGAAAATAGCGGAAAGTCCACAAACAAAGCCCTTGTGAAGGTTAGACCAGAGAAAAGAAGCAAAGGCAGGAGACATAAATCTCAACAATAAATGAGTATGAGTAAAAGGGAAAGGATAGAAGAAAGCATGAGGTTTGGAACCAAGTGACTCTGAGTTTAAGCTCTGACAATCATTTACTGAGGATTCTTAATGGAATTATTCCCTTATTCATGTCAAAGAAAAATTGCACCAGGTGGAGTGGAACAGGCAAGAAAGGCATTGCTTAAGACTATTGCAATAAGGGTCGAGAGCTAGTGGGAAAGTATGGGATGACTTTACGGGGCAGGATGGTTGGCCGATGTGATTGGACTATTTGCGTCTGCTACCCAATGCTTATGGAAGTCGGGTCTTGCCCTCCCACAGGGACAGGGCAACAGTAGTGAGGATGACATTTGAAAGGGATTGCCCACGTCCTTGAAGAACACATTCCTTTGTTGTAAAACTGGCAAAGGTAAGGAAAAAATTTACATTTCCAGTGAACAGAGAAGGAACTTATTGGGAGTTTTCTAAAGCAAATGATGGTGAAAAACAGAGGTCGGGGGCCTACAGTCAGGAAGAAATGCATTTAGTCGGGTCAAGGGGAACGGGAAGGCCCTCTGGGTGAAGCAGCCTCCCAGTCTGTAGAATGGCGGGGTCGTTCCAAGCATCCGTATCTGCAAGCATGAATGCGGGCAATGGGGAAAAAAATAGAGAACTGTGTGAACATGCAATAAACCACTCAATACAGTCAACTGTAAAGCATTCTTACTATTTTTCTCTATCCTACTTTAGAAATATGCACAAATTCAATTAAAAGGACTAAGGTGAGAAAAGAAAATTGTTTTTACAAAGCAGAGGCAAGTCTAATAGAAAATCTCAAATTAAGGTCTAGTTCTTAACCGTGGAGCTTAAGAAAGTCATTTAATTTCTCTAAACCTTCAGGGACTGAATGCACAAAGACTCACCTCACAGGGCAGCTGTAAAACCTGAATGAGACAATGTGCAGAGCGACCAGCACAGTGTTGGCACTTAGTTAACACTAGTAGAATCTGACATTGCATACAGTCTAGCTCTGTGTCGTGGATTTGTTTCTAATAATTTTCTTATTCCTGATTTTATTTGTACATCTGTCAGTTGTTTTCACAAAAATGTGACATAACAAACCACCTCCAAATCCAGTGTCTTACAAAAATGAGCATTTATTTCTAGAAAGAAGGTGTGACAGAGTACTGTAGGTCTCTTGCTGCTTTTGCCTAAAGCTGAGATTCAAGTGACCTGGGCTGAAGTGGGCTCACCCTGAACCCAGGCTGTAGGTCCATTTCAGCTCTGCTCCACGTGCCTCTATGCATCCTGGGACCAGTGAGCACCAACGGTGCGCTCTTCTCATAGTGAAGGCACAAGTGACAGGACGCCAGCCTTTGCTCATGGCACTTCATCTGCTGAAAACAGTGGTAAACAAGTCACGTGGGCCAACTGAAAAGCATGACGTGGTAATATATCCTATTCCAGAAAGGCGGGAAGGCGAATATATAATGTTACTACAGAAAAGCAGAAGATTAAGCCCCATAACTCTACTGACCACTAAGTATTATCCATTGTTTATATGCATTGTAGTTCCCCTCCCATACCTTTGTGCCCCATATTGTCAGGTCTTCCGGTGGTTAGGTATGGGAGTAGAGGAAGTGTTTGAACACAAAGCAAAATCTCAGGGTGAAGGTGGAAGTGCTTTTAACATATTCCCACCACGTATTTGGAGAAAAACATGACCCCCCAAAACTCTGCATCTTTTTGCAAAAACATTTCATTTCGTAGGTGTCTATAGTTTTCAATTCTCCATCAAGCTTTGCCCTCATTGAGAAATATTCCTTAACAAATTAATGAAATGGGGATGGCAGGCCACAGCAAGGAACTGGAATTTGCTAAGCACAGGAGAAGTAGGCAACTATCAAAAGGTGAGCAAGAGATGGATAAAAATGAGATCCCCCTTTTATCTCCTCACCTCCTACTCACACTCCAACCAACAAACCTGCGTCATTTGAGCTGAAAGAAGAATTCATCTCTGAATATAGATCTGAGTTAAAATCCTTCGGCAATGGTCCTACTGTGTCTTTTGAGAACAATGCCATCTCTTAAAATAACTGTGTTTTCAATCGTGACCTTCAGTGTGTCTGAAAGCCTGTGATGATGAACAGTGAATGTGAATGGCTTGCCTACAGAATACAGCCTCTTCATTGCTCACAGAGAAGTCACATCGGATTTTCAAACTTCTGTTTATGCCAATGCTTGGAAAAGATCATGTATCTGGATCTGTTGGAGCTACCAGACTGAATCTAGGGTGAATTTTCCATTTGAGTGAGCTCCTCCATCTTTTGTGAAGCAATCTGGAGAGGCAGGGGGCAGGGAATTCCATGCATAATGACAGTGTGCACCTATGGTGGGGTCAGATGTGTTTGCTTGAATTGTGGCGTTACCTGTAATAGCTGTGTGGCCTTGGGCAAGTTTGTAATGCAAGTCCAGTAACAATACCTACACAATAGAAATCATCGTCACTCACAGAGTGGTTGCCAGGATTTAGTGTGCTGATGTATGTAAAATACAGCAAACAGGAAGTACAGTGACTACACAAGAGGACAGCTGTCGTTGTGGCTATTATAATGCATTCGGGAATTTGTTTTCAGCAAAGACAAAGGTAGGAACACAGTCTGCTCCCTCAGGGGTAAAACCTGAAGTCTGTGACAAACCTTTGCAGTGGATCTGGCAGGGGTGGGGGCTGTGGGATAGGTGGGCACAGAGTCTGACGACAGGAAGGTGGGGGTGTAAGGAATGCACCTGGAGGAAATGGAGACTAGAAACAATAAAACAATAGCAGTAAAACAATAACAAAAGGACCAGTGCTTCTTCAACTACTTCTTCTCCAAGGCTGAGCATTGAAACTTTTCTCCTGGAGCATCATATTCAGGTTGATGACCCTGGATTTAGTGACTGTGGTAGTGGAAAGTATGCTTTTCAGTCACCAGAATAAAAGAGGGAAGGGTACTCTGATACTTGATTAAACATTATTCCAGGTGTGTTCGTGAAGGTGTTTTGGGATGAGATAGACATTTGGGTCCACAGAGTAAAGCAGATTGCTCTCTCCTGGGGGGTAGAGGGTAGGGGTCTCATCCAGTCTGCTGAAAGCCTGAATAGAAGCAAAAAGCTATGGGGACACCCTCTCTCTTTATCACACTGTCTTGCTGGAACATCAGTTTCCTCCTGCCTTAGGACTAGAACTGAGACTGGAACTTATACCATTGACATTCCTGATTAACCAGCATTTGGACTTGGACCTGAACGATACTGGTAGCTTTCCTAGGTTTCCAGCTTGCTTCAGAATTTGGGACTTCTCAGATTCACACAAGAGCCAATTCTCTATATATATATAGTTGGTTCTGTGTCTCTGTAGAACCTAGACTAATACAGAGAATGTTGTAATAGAGACAATCCTGACACAGTAGCACTGAAATACTCAGAGGTATTCGCACTTAAGATGTGAGGCAAATTACACAGGGAATTCCCCTCCAACACCTGTGTTCTAGGGAAGGCAAATAATAATCAACATCCCAGGTATCTCTCAAGGAGAAACGCAGCTAGCTCTCAGGAAGTCCACCTAGAGCAAACGTTGGAGGGCATGCCTGAAAACTGAAAAACAAGGCGCTTTCCCTGCAAAGGGGATTGATCATGGCCATGGGGGAGGATAGAAGCAGGACTGGAGACTCTGGGAGGCTACACAGAGACTGCTGAGAGCAAATCACATGAGTGCCAACCAAGGAGGGAGTGGGAACAAGGGGAAGACTCCCCACTTTGAAATGAAATGGGGTTGCCAACACCAGGCTTTAGCCTTGTCGGGATATATTTGGCGACGAGGATTTAAATTAGGCCTCAGTTAGGCATGGGGTACAAAATGGTGTTGTGTTCTTAGGAGCCCGGTGGAAACCTGGTCAACAGAACCGAAACACAAGATGCAGGAGGGCTGGAAGCCGATATGACTGGTGCGAGGCACCTGTGCTGGCAGTTTCCTCCCGAAGCATCCAGATGAAGGGCAGCTCTGAGCCAGGCTCTATAACGCTGTATAGATGAGAGGCCTTGACAAGACTTTCCTTTTTTTTTTTTTTTTGAGATTGTTTTTACTACCATCTTTATTAATACAATGGAAAATGTGTCTTCATGCTATCACTCTCCCCAGGAAGTCTTCCAAATAAAAGTACCTTCTCACACATTTGCTTACATAACAGGAGTCTGGAGTGGAGAGCATATTTGAAATATACTTGAGAACTATTGGCATCCAAGGTTGAAATGAACTCAATGCCGTATAAATCTAGGTGAAATTTACTTAAACTCATCTGAAGAATTATTGTTGCTGTCGTTGCTGGCACTATTACAGATGTCCCCATTTCTCTCCCCTTGACCTCCCTCCACTCAGTCCTCACTCCCCCGGCCTTCACCACACTGTTGTCTGTGTCCATGGCCTATGCATATATGCATATATGACCTTTGGCCAGTCTCCTTCTGTCCCCCCATCTCCCACCCCTCTAAGATCTTTCAGTCTATTCCATGTATCCATGCCTCTGGTTTTATTTTGTTCATCAGTTTATTTTTTTCATTAGATTTCACATATAATTTATATCGTATGGTATTTGTCTTTCTCTGACTGGCTTATTTCAGTTAGCATAATGTCCTCCATGTCCATCCATGCTGTCTTGAAGGGTAAGATTTCCTTCTTTTTATTGCCATGTAGTATTCCATTGTGTAAGTGTACCGCATCTTTTTTATCCAATCATCTACTGCTGGGCACTTATGCTATTTCCAAATATTAACTATTTTAAATAAAGCTGCTATGAACATGGAGGTGCATATATTCTTTCTGATTAGTATTTCAGGATGCTTAGGATATATTCCCAAAAGTGGGATTGCTGGGTCAAACGGCAGTTCCGTGTTTTGAGGAAACTCCATACTGTTTTTCACAGTGGCTTGACAAGACTTTCATGATTGTTACATAACCAGTTAGGCTTTTGAGCAGCGAATCTGCCTGAAATCTCTTCTTCCACACTTATGGAAAGGGGGAGGTCCCTGTCTTTACCCCCATCCAGGTTTTTCTATTCAGGAAGCTTCCCCTAGTGAAAACCCATAAAACAGGATATATTTACAGACAAACTCTTGAAGTGCTGGCTCAGCTCACTGTCCTCACCATCTAATCTCAAATTGTTCTTTAATATCTGAGTTGTGACCTTGATATTGACTTTCTCATCTTTAACTTCACTACATCTTACACTCCAGATTTGATGCTCAATACTGTTTTAATAGAACCATCCTTGGATACCTTCCTTGAATTTGCTGAAGTAGAATAATAAGTGCACAGGGGTCTAGTTATTGAAATAGACTTGGAGGTTAACTTTCCCCATCTCTGCCAAAACTCTTGAAGACAAGATGGATTTATTGCTCAGACATGTGCAACTGAGGCTTTCTTTTACCCACCCTATGATTCAGAATGTGTCTGCTAAACAACCCTCCAACACAGTCTGGACAGCAGTATGTCAATCTATATGAAAGGAAGAACAAGGCAGTGAGTTTCCTAGATACGAAATTTAGAATGTCACATTTTTTAAGAGTTAGCCTAGGATGCCAAGTAGCCTGGCAGGAAATCTTTGGAAAATTAAAGCATAAGATTAGACCTTCCAGACAAAAGGCGATGGTTACCACAATAGACTGTCTTTCTTAATAATCTTTTCCCCAGCTCTTCTACCTCATGGGTATGAGTAATCACTAGGTGCACTGACGTGAATTTGAATTTGAGAGATGAGAAGTTACTGACTTTGAGAAGGTTAAAAACTCATTATAAATGTCTTTCTGTTAGAATTAGGTTTATATTGGAAAACTTTTCTGATTCTAATGTTATAGGGGCAATAAAATACCTTAACATTCATCAAGCCAAATGGTTTCTGTTTCTTCCTGAATTTATTCTGATGCTCCAGTGGGAAACTGTGCAGCACTTTTTCACCATTATTGAACTTCAGAAGGTTGTGAGACAGGTTAGCAAGAAACTAGGAAAATTCCCTGGCAAGTGCAATGAGGAAACTGAGACAGATAGCTAAACAAATGACCAGAACAGCTAAGCAATTAACAGCCAACTAATAAATCACCAGACTCTATCTTCCCGAACTGAAGATACCTAAGAGCAGATGGTTTAAATCACCTTAGTCAGGAAGGTAGATAACAAAAACCAGTTAGATCCAGACCAATTCAAGATGGAGAAAAAAATGGACCAGAAAACAACCCCAAAGCTCATTATACCATCATGCATTATAATGAAAATTGACACCACAACTAGAAGGGGAGTCAAGGAGCCGAAAGGAACCAACGCCCTGACACTTCCAGAACATTCTGTGTTAGGAACAAGATCCCTCCCAACCAGAAGGCGGAGTCATAATTTGGTCCCACTTGGAGACACCCCCCTCCCCTTGATCATGCATAAAATCTCAAGAACTAACTGACCAAATGTGCAACTCAGCCATGAGCTGGTCCATGTCCACTGGGTCACATACTTTGTGCTTCTTTCAGAGTGGCGCCTGTGCCCGGCCTTTTTCTTGTTCTCTACCTGAATAAAACTTGCTTTGTCCTCACTCTGACTCATCCTTGAAACTTTTCCTGGGTAAGTCAAGAACCTGGAGGTTGCCTGACACGCAAAATTTCTCAGACCATTCAGGGCAGGGTCAGCCCCCAGCACGAAAGTGGTGTGGTTACAGTTGCAGGTTACGAAAGCAAGTTGTAGACTCCTTCTAGCTCTTTCTCTTCATTCTACTCAAACCCTTGTTCTTTGAATACTTGAGGTGAATCAATTTGAATGTAAGCAACAAATAAGTATGAATGGATTCTGTTACCAAGCCCAAGTTTGTGTGCCCAACATTTTGAAAAGCCAAAACTCAAAATGTCAGCATTTAGAGTGAGGGAAGGTTTATCGAACGTGAAGTAGCCAACCAAGAAGATGGAAGACCTAATGGTAGTTCAGATCTATCTTGTTTATTGGATAGGTTATAAACTTTTTAAGGGGTTGAGGAACAAGTATATGGAAGTGCTGGTGTGGTGAGTTTCAATTAGATGACCTTAGACCTTGGGCCTTTATGGTAAAGAGCATAAACTCCAGATCTTCCTGGACAACCGACTCTTTGCTCCTGAAAAAGTTTCAGGGTTCAAGTTCTTGTTTTGTCCTGGTCCTTTGGTTTACTCTGCATATTGGGGGTGGGGAGGTGGGATGAGCAAGATATAGATTCCAGATGCAGCTGGAGGCCAAAGTTCTCTTTTCTAAGCATGCTTTGGCCATGTGACTTGCATTTGGATCTATTGTCTCAGAAGAGCAACTCAGTGCCTCAAATAAAAAAGGACCATTTTGAGCTGATTCTGCACTTATAATTCTATGAGTTGAAGTAACAGATCCCAATTGCTCAGATTGTCTTCTATCTGGCAATAACTAGGCAGCCTGCTTGAATGTGGCAAGGCTGGGAAAGCTTGTTTCTCAGGCCTTTCCCATTAGGGGAGTCTTTGAGCAGCTATTTCAAATGACAAGGAAATAGCGGAAGCAGAAATAAGCTATGATATTGTGATTTATTTTATTTATATATATATATATATATATATATATATATATATATATATGTAATATATAATATATTGAGGTCTTCATATCATTTCTGGCACAGAGCTTCTAAAACCCTTGGAATTTCCTGTGTTGAGACAAATATTCTTTTGTTATGTAAATGAGGTGACAGTTGGACTGTACCTAAGGATTTGGGCTGGTTGCCAAGAGAAGGAACCAGGTGATTAAAAGGTTGGAACTTTTACTCCCACCCCCCGACCTTCAGGGAGGGGGGAAGTTCTGGAGACAGAGTTCAATCACTAATGACCAATGTTTTAATCAACCGTGTAATGTATGAAGCCTCCATAAAAACTCAAAGGTGTGGGTTCAGAGAACTTTGGAGTTGGTGAACATATGATAATTTAGGGAGAGTGGTGCACTTGGGGAGACCATGGAAGTTCGTGCCCTTTCTCTATCCTCGTCTTATGCATCTTTTCCATCTGGCTGTTTCTGGGTTGTGTTCTTTTATAATAAACCAGTGATTTAGTGAGCAAAATGATTCTGTGAGTTCTGTGAGTCAGTCCAGCAAATTAATTGAAGCCAAGGAGGGGGTTTTGGAACCTTCAATCTATACCAGGTCAGTCAGAAGCACAGGTGACAACCTGGACTTGCAAACGGCATCTGGTGTGTATGTGGCAGAGGGTAGTGTTGTGGGATTGAGCCCTTAACCTGTGGAATATGATGCTATCTCCAGACAGAAAGTGTCAAGCTTCAGTGGAATTGTAAGACACTGAGCTGTTGTCTGAGAGTTGCTTGTTGGCGTTAGGGCTAACTTCCCCCTCATTGTCATGGGGTGCTGACTTCGTTTTCAGGAATCCTTTTCTCTCCTGAGCCAGCCACCAGAAAGCCTCTTAGATACCCTCTTTTCCTGATACAGTCGCCATGTTCTGAGACCAAATGAGCTGGGTGGGAATTTATAAAAGGTGTTGAGAACAAAGCATTCTTAAATGAATGACTGCAAGAAACTTGTTCTGTGTGTTTAAATGCTGAACTGAAATTGTGTTTGTGTGTTAATGAAAACACTTTATTATTTGAAGAAAATCTCTAGAATGTGAACAGGAGCTAACTTTGGGTTACAGGATTATAGAAGACATATCCTTGGAATTTTTTCTTTTTAGCTTTTATTACTTTTTAAATTAAATGAATGCTATTTTTATAACTTAAAAAGGCATAAAATTAAAATACTATTTATTTTTATGAACCTTTAATATCTTCTTATTTGTGGGAATGTGATGTGTGCCTGTTAGGGTGGCTGCATATCTGCATTATTATAGCATGGCTGCTTCTTCTACTGGATCATATGTTTCCCTTCTTTGCCCCTCAGAATTATTTTTCAGCAATAGTCAATGAAAAAGAAAATCCCAATCCATGGTGGTTTGCTTTTCTCACACCCAACAACCATTTCGATTTACTCAGACCAAATCGATTCACCAGGCTTCATTACACACCATAACATTCAGGAGACAATAAGCTCTTCAGTGCTATATTGCATAGTATACCTTCTTCTTTCCAAGGAGCCCACATAGGGCAGGCACATCCAGAAGATTCAGCTTTACTAGGAACCAAACACACACAATAATAATCTTCAACCCCAAGGTTGTTCACAGCTCCCCAAGAGGTCAAGAGCAGGGGTCCTGAGAATGATGTCTAGATGTTGCTTGGGAACACCCGGAACAAGAAAGCGATAGATTAACCAAAGATAAAACAACTTCTCATGAACGGGTACGCCCTCTCCTGGGCTGATTTAGTCTGTACACCACCACGCAGAGGTGGATGACATTATCCTCATTTTGTGGATGAGAACTTTGAAGATCACAGAGTAAAGTGGCTTTCCAGACCTTATATATTCGGTATGTGGCAGATTAGGGATTCGAGGCCAGGATCACTGACTCCAAACTTCTGTTTCATGACTTTTCAGAAAAAGGGCAATGGGTATATCCAAGTATGAGCTATGCTACATGAACAGGTGGGTGAGGGGAGGGGCATGAAATAAAAGGATGCAAGAGGGTGGAGAAGGAAAATGCTCAAGTTTCCACCAATCCCCAAACCATACTGACCCCAAAGAACTCCTTTCTTCTCTTTCTTGTATTCCCCACCTTATTTCCCCAAATCCAATCTCTTCTCCAGGTTAGACTGTAAAATGTACATGCTAAAGAAAAAGTCCCAAGTAAAGAGTGACTAAATCTCAAAGATTCCAGGTGATCTCTGAACTTTTAGGGTCACCTTATTTTAAACCAACACATTCTCCTAACACTGCCTTGATTTTTGAGCAATGTGAGGATATTAATGGTGGCAGATCTAATGCTATGATAGACTGAGTAGGCAAACATTCAACTTCAAAATAAGTTAAACGGCCACTATATGTCAAAATATCTGTAATCAGAGGGTACCAGGATTTAAAATCAGGCAGATGAAGGGTTTGAAATCTAGCCCTGACCAGGTAAGTAAAATTGAACAAGTTGCTTCACCTCTCTGGACACAGGAATAAATTACTAAGGTACGCGCTTACTCAGGGGCACACTCGGAGGTAACAAAAGAACTGGGCTTGGAGCCCAGGCCCATCGATTCCTAGCCAACTGTGTTAACTAAGAAATAGCCCACAGTGGACCCCAAGTAATTGATGGACAATTTTTAATTTGCCTACCTGGAGCCTGGACTCTATTTCTAGGCTTGATGTCTTGATAATAGAACCTGTCTGCTTCAAATGATAGAGTCTGGGAACCTGCATGGCCACTTCCAGCTCCCAGCCTCCACCTAGGAAAAAAAAGGAGAAAGTCTTTTCTCTCCTTTTTTTTTTTTTGTTTTTTAAATATACCAGCAGGTAGTAAACACTGTGATGCTTACACATTATCTCACATGTTCATGCACATTATTTCACATCACCCTACAAATGTATGTCATGATCATTGTTATTCTCTAATTAAAATCAGAGAAACTGAGGCCCAGAGATGTGCTATAAGTCTCCGAGTATCACAGGGCTAAGGAGTGACTACAACAGGCCCCAAGGTTCATGAAGTTTCTCTGCCCCATGCTTTCCTCCAGGGACCACTGAGAAACGGTTCGTTGCAGGTGCGAGAGGTGTTTATTAACCTACACAGCTGCTAGCACACCCTGAACACATCCTTGGACCCCAGAAAAAAGGGGGAATGGAGAAGCCCGTTCTGAACAGTGATCTGCGCTGCTCTCGTCTCTCTGTCCTCACCCTGGGTAGAGGTGGAGCAAGAGGTGGAGCCAGTCACCTCAGAAGCCTATGCCCCACAACGGCCTGAGGTGCCTCCTTGGCCACCCTTTCTTGGTCTGACTCCTGTTCATTTCTCACCGAACTTGTCCAGGAGTCTCTGCAAAGAGTGGGTTAAGAAACCTTGGTGTGACTTTCAATTCCTCGTCCTTTACAAAGAAATACCATTGGTTCTGGCTCAGCTGCCTCACGAATCAAAACCTTCCATAAACCAGCATTAGGAAGAAAAAGCAACTCAGTCTTGCAAAGGTTAAGGACAGCAGAAATCCTGTGTCTGTGACAAATAGGTTTATGCGATTTCCTGAGGCATTAAAAAAACAAACAAACAAAAAAGGCAGCCGGCTGCCTTGGTCCACTAGATGGCAGCACGCTCTGCATATGGCTTCCTGCCTGCTGGTTTGGAGAGCTTGCCCCTCTCAAAAGGAAGGAAAAAGGGAAAGGCAGGGGAAAAAGAGAGAATAAAGGGAAATAAATATTTCTTGAAGGTCTCCAGTGTGCCAGACCCTGATAGATACGTTTTAAAATATATTAGTTAATTTAATTCCCACAACTCATTGAGGTAGATAAACCTGTTTTAAAGTTATACATATTGGTATTGAATAGTGAGGATTTACTCTATGCCAACCATTTTTCTATACATTTATTACTTTATTTAACTTCCTTATGACCCCAACGAAATGGGTACTATTATTAACCCTGTTTTACAGATGAGGGAACCAAGTTATAAAGAGGGTACTTTAAAATCACACAATTACTAAGCAAGGGCATTGGAATTAGTATCTGGGAGGATAACATCCGAGTCTGTGAATGGCTGGACATGCTCCCCTTGTGTAAGAATGATTAAACAACTTCAAATGTAAAAAGTGACAGAATTGGAAGTAAAGCCTATGATTCAAATATTTTTGAGTATAAAATAAGTATTTTTCATGAAGAAATTTTACATACAAGAACCTAACCAAAAGAATGTAAATATCACCTATGATCACACAATCCAGAGAAAACTACCCTTAACTTTCCCCTTCTACCTCATTGTGTGTGTGTGTGTGTGTGTGTGTTATCACCGTTTCAATCACGCTGTATATGTGGTTTTTGAATAAATTTATCTCGCTTAACAGTCAAGAATTTTCCCAGGCCATTAAACCATGTTGAAAGTACAACATTCCATAAAATTCATGACATAAAATTAATTAATTATATACGTTTCAGAATCTGGATTGGTCCCAGTTTTCACTATTCTAAGCCTTGTTGTAATGCCCTGCCTTGGCTACATACCTGAGCACACGTTTCTACCTCTTTCTGTACACAAGTTTTCTATAAACAGAATTCCTGGGTCAAAGGATCTGACCATATTTAACTCGGTGTTTGCTACCAACTTGATTTCCAGAAAGATTACATCCATTTCATTTCCTCCAGTGCTGTAGAAGATTATTGGGTTCATTTACTCCTTTGCCTTTGAGCCTGTTCTCCTGCCTCTCAGGGATTATTTTGCCCACAGTCAGATCCCTTCTTTCTAGAATAGTCAGCCTCTCCATCATCCTAGGCTCCTTCCCTCTGCTTTTAAATACAAATTACACTTCTCCTCTACCATGACTCAAAAGCAAAAATCCCTTATTTGACCGTGGTGCGCCTTCAACCATACCCTATTTCTTTCTGCAAGCTGATTACCAGTCTTCTAAAACATAGAGGGTGTATATTCTTTAGCACACTGCCATGTATCCCCACTCTGTCAGTCCCTTCCAACTGGGGTTCTACCTTCTTCATTCTAATGAAGTAATTCTCATATAGGTAGCTGATGACCTCTCACCTTTCTTGGTCTCTGGTATCATCTGCTTCTCTGTACGATTTGGTATCAAACTCTGTCACCAGCTTTCACTCACTGAAACTTTTATTCTCTAGTCTATAACATTGTACTTTACTTTTTTTTTTTTTTTTGGTCTTTTCTTTGACTAACTCCCCTCTTTTTCACTAGAATCGATTCCTTCCCCATAGAAATCCTCAAATTGCTATCAGAGTCCACTTTTCCCAGGCCTAGCTGAATGAGTAGCTTGATTATTTTGATGGCAGCACAAATTTAATGTGTAGCAAATTTTTAACCTCTCAGATTAGCATGAGATTTGTCCCAGTAGATGAAAAAGGCAGGACAGAGAGAGAATGTTCAAGGTGGGAGAGTAGGGCGAAGATGGAGGCAGAGATGTGGATGCTGCTCTCAAGAGTGGCTGAAGTAGCATTTCTCCTAGCATGCCAAGGCATTCGACAGGTCTTGCTCAAAATGAAAGAGGAAGAACACAAGGAAGTGTTGTCATATGTCAAACTAATTTGGAAAGCATGCCATGCTATGCCCCAAACTTACTCTATAGCTTTGCAAAGTAAAGGCTCCGAGAAGGCCTACACCATTAAGACCTATTTACTCCAATCTCTCATGCTTACTTGACTGTCAGGAATTTTGTGGTAGAAGACCTAGCAGGACAGAAGTATGGGTAGTTCTGGACGGAGAAGATGGGGTTCCTAGGGAGAAGGTTAGGAAAAGCCAGATCGTGGCAGGTGTTAGTTTCCCAGGCATGGTGAAGGAGCATTTTAGGTGTTTTATATGGCTTTAAACACTGACTAAAGGAATTTGAAAAGAGATCACTGGGAATACGCTAGATAGCTTGAAGTATTATGTGAGCAAGGACCTGAAGCAAGGTGATGGATTGAAAGGATTTTGAAATTGATAAGACTTCTCCACTGAGCAAAGATGGCTGCATAGTTTTATCGTGGTGCTGGGGGTGGAGAGAAAAACACTCAAAAAGGAGACAGAAAGAGCAAAACTCCAACAGATAAACAGAGAGGGTGCAGTAGAAAAAGGCACCAGGTGGCAGCCATGTTTTTCATTCACTCATTTATACTTGCAACAAATACTTCTGTGCTGGGAGCTTCCGCTGTGAATGTCACCGAAACCTTCTACAGCCCCGCTCTCAAGTCACTCCGATGCTGGCTGTACAGAGAGTGCCCAAGACAGCAACTGCCCGTATCCACCTCTATCAGTCTCTCCATAGACACACAAAGACATTTTTTAAATAAAAAATTAAATACATAAAAAATACACAAAATACATAAATAAATAGTAATTTATTATACACAAAATAAGTCATACATAAAACACAAAATATAGACTTAATGTATAAGTACATTAAAATGATTATACATAAAAATTCATTCAAGATATAGTTTATGTATATAACCTACATGAAGTAATTTTATATTAGGAATACACATAAATAAATTACTAAAAATACGTAAATATTGCATAAAGTATATACTTAATACATAATAATTATACATAAAAATACATACATAATGTATGTGATGTACATAAAACACATAAAAATAATGTTATATGTGTATATATTAATAAAATGTTTAATTTATATAAGGGAAATGCTATCTCTCTGTATATGTATGTGTGTGTATATCTGTCCAGAAGGTATCCAGCCATGTAATATGAAAAACAGAGACATTTATTGAAGAAGAAACAAGGTATAAGAAACATTGTACATAGGACAATGATGCATCAGTCCCCTCCAAAGTAGGCACCTTGGGACCTCACACAGTTCTCTCAATAAACATCAGCTGCCTCATCGTATTTTCCTGAATCTCATCAATGGTCTGAAATCTCTTCCCTTTCAAAGGTGATTTTAGTTTTGGGAAAAGTCAGAGGTTGCAGGGCACCAAATCTGGCCTATAGGGGGGCTGAGCCACCTCAGTGGTTTGATGTTTTGCCAAAAGACTCTGCACAGACGTGATGCACGAGTGGGAATGTTGTCATGGTGAAGCTGCCGATCACCAGTTGCCCACAACTGTGGCCTAATGCAAAATGTGATGCCATTTCATTGCTCTACTTGCTCATTCATTTTGAATGTGACAGAAACGCAGTATAAGTGTTCACTCAATGGTGTCCACTCCCACTGATTAGTACAATGAAACTGTCATTGTTCATACATGTGCATTCCAGACCACTCTCCTTGGCTGCCAGGTTACATCCATGTCTCGCAAACTATTCTCGTTATATTAAAAGTAGCTGGATTTTTTTCCAGACAGACTACCACACATACACACATGTCTCTCTCAAATGAAATACTCATATTCTTTTAAATAATAAATAAATCCATTGATGTAGAGAATAACTGGTATTATCACACTTCACAGAACTCATGACCTGATACTGATGTAGCATGAAAAATTCTGCTTCCAAATCACTCAGCCTATTATGCACTATTCTATTTCACTGTTCTTTTTTTATTTCTATAGTGCTGATAACATCCAACTCATCAACACCTGGAGATCAGAGCCGTCTGCCATCAGAGGAAATCTATTGTGAAAGATACCCAGTTTTTCTGAGCTGAAATGATACTAAATATATATATATATACACGTGTATGTATGTATAAAAAGAACACAGGCAAAAAAAATAGGCAATTTGGTATCTGAATGGAAAGCTCACTCGCTTTGCTGCAATTTTAGAAAATGGAGTATAACAACCACTTTTGGTTTGGTGACTGTGCATATCTCAATATTTTTATAGAAAATGGTGATATAATTTCTAGTCTCAGAAGTGAGCCAACATGGGCAGCAATTTTTAGTGGCCTCTGAAGAGGAGGTAGGCCTGTACGAATTACAGCTTTGAAGTTATGTGCGTTTTGCTGTTACTAGATAAATAACAAATCAAATTGCCAAGCATGTGCTTAGCTGCCTGGTTGAAGGAAGCCTCGTGCTAAGGGCAGGTAGACAGGGATACAAGAACGTATGTGCTGGACTCACTCGGTTACAGGGGTGATACCTCTGTACATCGCTGATGAGCTGTGTGATCTTGGGCAGTTATTTGACCTCTCTGAACCATGATTTCTATTTTTGAAAAATGGGGACAATAATCATATAGCATCTTATATGATTGTTATGAACTTTCAAAAAAGTGAAAATCAGTCTCAAAGAGAAAAGGACTAAATAGCTCTTCTCTAAGAGGTTGTAATCTAGCTAAAGAAACCAAATGAAAAGAAAAATAGACTCAGCAATTTTTCATAAGGCCTATTCAAGAAAAAGTAGGGAGCCACTTTTCAGTGAGTTTTACTGAATAGTGTAATCAGCAAATGTCCCAGGACTGAGGTAGTCACTGTGGATAAACATCGATCTAGGTGTGAAAGGATTGGTATCCAGCTAACCCTTTCAACTAGGTGTGGAGGGTCAGGAGAGAGACCTCCAGGTAACCAGAGGGTTTCAGCAAATATGAAGGAAGATAAATGTATTTCAGAGTAAAGGAGAGACGACTGCTTTCTCATAAAATTGATATTTGACTATACTTCATTTTTCACAGCTGAAACAGAAATTTTTCTTAGGCCTGATTGACAGAGAGTTCAGTAATAGAAAAGAAAAAGAAAAGCACCTCAATTAAAGATTGGGATTCCAGGGAGATGAGGATGGCTCACTGACAATCAAAATATACCCTTCTTTCATCTTTTGGTAAATGGTTGATAGGTTTCTTAATAAATATATAACTTTGGGAAAATCACTTTAATTCATTGAGTCTGCAACATCATTCTCATCTAAAGTGGATGCTCTCTTATGTGCTTCTAGTTTGCAAATACTATAAATCTGCTAATTTTTAAGAACTGAGAACTTTACAACTTAAAAAAAGAAACCTCTACTTTAGGAAGATACATTTTCTAAATCTATTGAATCTATTTAAGAAGAAAAACAGATGGTAAATGTATCCTTAGATGCCATTATTTCTCATATAACTATATACGTTGCATTTCCATGGAATTTCCTGGGGATAGTCAATCTGAAAGGCTTTCTATACCTTAGCCTGATAAATGACACGTATACAACATGCTGAGCCTCCTAATTACCAGGAATGCAGGGCCCATTAAACGGCGAGCATGCATATGCACACCTAATTATGTTTATGCCTACTTATAAATCAGCAAAGTGAAAGCATATGCATGCTGAAAATTACCCATCATTAACTTTCCTAATTGCACCCAAATAAAGAGGGAAGTAATTCACTTCAGAATATGTTTTCATCCTTTGGGCAAAGCCTACACTGCTCTTGTTGAGGTTTTGAAAAATCGTCTTCTTGCTCATACGTGGAAATCAATTCTTTGGATGCCAAAACACAACAGAGTTCTTGCCCAGGTGTTGAAGCAGAGAAAATGAAAAGACTCAGATATGAATGTCGGAAGACTAGAGCATGGATCCGGGAAGCAAACAGCACGGGCAGGAGATGCTAGGTAAATGAAAACAATTCCATCATCCCGATGAAGAGAGCAATGTCGACGGTGACGGGCCAACCACGGATACAAGAGAATGCAACAATGAGGGACAGACCCTCGGGGAAAAGGAAGCATTAAATTTAGATGTCGGACAGAAGACTCAATTTCATGACAGTAATTGAGATCAATTGGAGCACTGTCTGCGCTCCTCACTCACAGTCTCCTTTGTTCTATTACTGGCAGGATTAAGATAAGACAGACAGGAGCTGTGCATGCCTAATTGGGCTTCTGCATGGGGTTTATTGCTGTCCTTAGAGACTGGAAGCAGAAAGAAAAGGGATGGGCAAAAGTCAGGGGTTTTTATGTTCACAATAATGAGAAACCATCCTGGTACTAAATCAGAGGTGCAGAGACCTGAACAAGAAATCTGAGGATCTGCCTTCTGGTAATTCTCTTCTAGGGACTCTGCACGCATTATTTCCTTTAGTTCTGACAGTCGCACCGAGGAGACTTCTGTTTCCGTCCCCATCATCCAGAGGAAGAAGATGAGGATAAGGAAATCAACAAAGATGACCTAATGACTAACGAATGGGGTAAAAATTTAAACTCCAACCCCTTCTGACTTCCAAGCCCTTGTTCAGACTCTACTGCTACTCGAAGAAGCCCAGATTTCCAGATTTAGTCTTCATGTCACCAAATATTCAAATGGACTTTTACTTTCTGTCACTATATTGACACTTTAAAAAAATAAAACAAATTAATGAATTTTTAATTTTTTAAATAACAAGATGTAATTATTTCTTTATTTATTTATTATTGTTGTTCAGTTACAGTTGTCCTATCTTTTTCCCCATTGCTCTTCCCTGTCCTGCCACCCCCCACTTCCTGCCCCCACAGTCAATCCCCAGCCCATTGTCTGTGCCTGTGAGTCCTCTGTTCATGTTCCTTGGCTTACTCCTTCCCCTTCTTTCCCCTGTTATCTCCCCCCGCTGCCTCCCCTCTCATCACTGTCAGTTTGTTCTTTATTTCAATGTCTGTGGGTATATTTTGCTCACTTGTTTGTTTTGTTGATTAGGTTCCACTTATAGGTGAGATCCTATGGTATTTGTCTTTCACCGCCTGGCTTACTTCACTTAGCATAACACTCTCCAGTGATTCTTACATGCAATATGTACCATATGACTTTACTGACTTCTGTTCATCTCTGCTAGGGCAATGTTTTCATTTGAAAACCCTCCTCTACTTTAGAATTTTCCAAATTATAAGTCTGACCTTCCCTAAGGAAGAAACTAGAAAAGTCTGATCTAAACTCTACCCATAAGATTCATCTGTGCAAGATTTTGAGAATTAAAATGGAGGCCATGTGTCTAACTTCAGGAAAGCAGGGTGCTGGGTGAGTCCCATTCTTCAGGGATGGCAATGCGTGTGGTTCTTGTCTCCAGTCTTGGACACCACAGGTGTTGGGCCACGGTACCTAGAGTGAGCCTGGGCATTGATGTTGGTTCTGAGGCACAGTATCTGGCTTTCTTACCTCTTGGATATTCTGTAAACTCTTTAATACTCTTTAATAAATCCTTTTCCTACTTTTACTAGCCAGAATGAATGCAATTGTCTTCAACTAAGAAATCTAATTTTGACAACTTAAGTAAGTAAAAACTCTCTTCCTTGGTACCCATGGTCTTTTCCACATAAAGACTTCGAGAACACCCCTTCTTTCTCTCTTGTCTGCACCAGTGTTCTAGTCGGTATGACTTGCGCAGCGTTCTCTCTGCTTGGAAAGCCATCCCATTTAATTAGGCTTCACTAGGCTTACTACCCCTAAATCTGTACAGTGACCAGTTTCAAGGACCATCCACCATCTTAATAAAGCTTATGTAAGGGGAAAACACAGGGTAAGCTCACATCAAAATCATGCTATTGCTGAGCAAATTTTCTGTTCTACGCCCCTGCTTGCGTCCCTATATTTCTGCACTGGAAAGGACTAGGGTCACATTTATCTTTATATCTTTTTCCTTTCTGTCAAATATTTCCATTTTTAATACATTATATAGTGTGTGTGTGTGTGTATATATACATATATATGACTCACCCTATCACTTAAGCCAAAACCCTATCACCCTGATTCTGTCTATACTTTTAGTCCTTAAATCCAATCCTGTAAATTGCAGCTCCTGCATGTTTTCTTGAATCCTTCTGTGTTCATCTATGCATGCCCTGTAAGCAGCAGCCTCCTGCTGGTTTCCTTGCTTCCAATTTCCCTGTTGCCTTTCTGTTCTCTGTAAGTACAGAAGTGTGACTTTTCTAGAGCACAGCCATGATCATTATCTCTCCATGGCCTACAACTTTTTCAACGGCCCACAAAATAAAATCGAAACTTGCTGGCATTGCATCCAGAACCTCCACACCCTGCTCCGGCCGGCCCTCCCCGACCCTCTCCTGTGCTGTCCTCCACACACCAGCGGACGCGGCCCTCGGATGAACCACAGAACCACACACATTCTCCAAACGGTCTTGCTTTCTACCTCCCTGCTTTTGACATGTTGTCCTTTTTGACTACACACAGCTTGCAGTGTAGCTCAAAAATATCAGCTTAAACTCTTCCCAAATATCTCCAGATTCATCCGAGGTCTTCCTCTGTGCTCCCACACTCCTGAAGCAGCTCATTCATTCATTCCTTTCTTTCTGCTCTGCTGTGGCTACAACGATCTTCTCCCCGCAGAGTCTAGGCCCCATGTGCCCCCTGTTGCCTAGAGGCAGAGACAGATTTGGTGCCTGCCTTGCTCTCTGGTTTGGTCAGTGACTAATGCTTGGAAGTTTGTGTAAATTATATTCTCCCAGCTGACTTCCATGATGTTCTTGGGTCTTAACAAATTCCTCCAAGAACCTTGTCTCACTCTTTGTTGCATCTCCCTGTGTCTAGCAGTGAATGAGACACACAATATTTTAACTGTGATGAGTGATGGTAATTACTAGCTACTCTTGATGAGATGCTACTATATGACATCAAGTCATTTAATATCTACCACAATACCGTGATATTAATCATTAATAATAATCATGTCACTTTGTAGGTGAAGAAAATGAAGAATAGAAGAATTAAGGAAAATGCCCAGTGTTACAAAACTTAGATATAGTGGAGCCTGCAACTGAACCACCTTCTGTTTGATTCTCTGGTCCTCCCCACTGACACCCCTTCCCAAGGGTCCTCAGTTCCACATTCCAGGTAAATGGCACCCAAGAGTTTTTTACTCAAATGGCCCAGAGCCTGTGTACCTTCTCAGTCCTTGCTCCTAAGAATGGACCACTGTTGTTCAGATGGCTGCATGTGGTGACACGTGAATAGGGCTTGGATATGAGGGCTGGAGTGTCCACACACGTGCAGACAAGATTCCCCACACAGTGCGGAGGACCTGCTCTTGGAAGGAAAAGTGAAGTGCAGATGAGTGACACAGAGGGATCTGAGAATTCTAAGTTCGGACCTGGCCTTGGATGTGGCTACAAAGCTGTATTTGTCAGCGTTGTTTGTAATGCACCTGGTTTACAGCAGTTTGCTAAAGCAGCTCAACATGTTTTATTTAACAGTTTCTAGTTTATGATTTTTAAATATTTAGATATGTCATGTGTTGGCCTCTTTTTGTACTCATGCCCTCGTAAAATGTTAGGGGTGGGCCTTCCTGAGGCACGTGGTAACAGCCCGCTCAAGTGATCCACACCGGGTTGTTTGTTACGGCACTTTTTAGGGCAGCTTCCCCTCATAGTGTCCTAGGCAGTCCAAAGAGACGGACAGGTGAGGCCTCGCAAATCCTTTGGAGTCTTGTGTCTACCACCTATACCTTCAATCTGTATACCCTATTTCTACAGGTGTGTCCCCAGGGGACTTTGGAAGGAAGCTGACTCCATAGAGTCGCATGCCTGTCTGTGTCACAGTCCACACCCGTGAAAAACCCCTCAGTCGCAGTGAGCCTCGCAGTTTAGAACTCTGAGAAAATGTTCACCCTTTGTGTTGCGGTTCCCCTGGGTGTGACCCTGGCTGGCCCTCAGGCACAGCCTAGCTGCGGTACACTGCTACAAATGTCACCTCCCAAGAAATTAACAGGCTCAAGTCCCCCTCTTTGGTACAGTGCCCACCTAACAGTAATTTCTAAATCTGTTCAGTAAGAGAACGTGGAGATTGTTGTTTATATGATAGGTGTCATAATATTATCACTGGGCATTGTTGAAAGTTGGGAATAAAAAATTATGTCTCCCCTGATGAAATGACAGTAAGCAATTTTTATTATCCTAAAGTACCAAGCTGTACTTCAAAAATACCGTAAGTCATTCATTGTTCTTAACTGTCAATGCATGCTCTTAATATACTGAATAACAGGTTTATCAGAGGGAAAGTTCAAGTTCAGGTGGGGCTCATGATCCATGCAGGAAAGCTTCTGCCCAAAAGAGGTGCATAAACACCACACTGCATTGACCAGCCAGCAGCAGGTGTCCATGGAGAGCTCCAAAGTGTCAGCTTTATGCCTCAGAGCCCACTGTCCATCTTAGGTAGATGAGCACAGCTGTACCACCTCCTCCACGAATTGCTTGAAAGTCCTGTGTAAATAAGTCTACTTGCATTCTCATTTCAGATCATCACCGGCACCCATAATTTTCTCTGTGCTTTGTCAATCTGCAGATGGGTGGGCCCTGACCCAGAGAGAGAAGGAGACTTATCCAAAGTCACAGAGACTCCTGTCTGCAAGAGCTCAGTCCAATGGCATGTACACACTGCTTTCTGGTAGATTTTAGGTATGAATACCTGGCACATTACTTAAACTCTATGTCTCTGATCCCACCATTCTACCCTTCTTTCAAACTCTTCAATTACTTATTGATCCATGCTGTAGACTAAATATTTATGGTCCAGCCAAATTCATACATTGAAACCTACTCCCCAGAGTGATGGTATTTGAGATAGGGCCTTCAGGAGGTAATTAGCTCATGAGGGAGGAGCCTTCAAGAGTGGAATTCGTGCCTTATGAAAGAGATCCAATAGAGCAGCATGCCCCTTGGCCAGGTGAGGACACAGCAAAAAGGTGGCCTTCTGAGAACCAGGAGGCTGGTCTTCACCAGACACCAAATCTGTCAGCCTCATGAACTTGTATTTCCCAGCCTCCAAAACTGCGAGAAACAAATTTCTGTTGTTTATGATGCGCCCAGCCTGTGGCAGTTTGCTGGAGCATCCCAAACATAGTAAGCTACTCCATAAATAAATGTTTCTTGCCCCACCGAAAGTGATTTAAATAAATCCTAACATGAATCATGCAGTGAAGCAACAATTATTTCCAGTTTATTGAAATCATGCTCCATTTTATCTTTTTCACTGACGCAAATAATTGTATACAGTCTTACATTTATTGAGTGAGGCTTACTTCTCATGTATGTTACAGGATTATATGCTTCGATATCTCTCTCTTGAAAAGGGCTTTGTAGTGATTTCCTGCATTTTAAAAAAACATAGTTTAAAAAATAACAAGCTGTAGAACCACACAGCATTGAAATTCATTGGACCAGAGATGCATTTGAGAATTCTTTAAAAGCTACAAATTCACTTCTCAGGAAGAAATGGATACATATATATTCAAGTATTTGCTATAATTTTCAAGGGCCGATGTAACCAAAGAAGTCTCAAAGAGATTGCAAAGGAGGAAGTGTGTAAAGAGTAAAAAGTGAAACCCTGAGAAACAAGAATTTAGATATACAGGAAATAAGAAGAAGAAAGATAAGAGGAGATAGGCATGTGAATAGATGAGAAGTGAGAGATAAAATTCGCAGAAATCGCCACAACACATTATCTATTGAATCTGATATTAACATTATTTATTGTGTGTCATGGTCAAATAAACACCAACCTTGTGCCTTCAAGTCTCCAGTAAAAGTTTCCTGTGCATGTCTGCCTCGGGTGATGGGAATTTGTGAGAAAGTACTCGAGAGATCCGTGCTGTTGCTGCCATCTGAGTCAATGACAAAGCAGAAACAGAGGAACAGATGCAAGATGCAGAAGCCAGCAGTCAGAGCCAGAACAGCTGAGAACTAGGAGTTTTCAGAACGTGAAAGAAAAAAAACATTGGAGTGCACGATTTTCCATAGAGTGTGGATCTGACTTTGGAGCCAATTTTACCCTTGCTTCAAATGGGTAGGTCACCTCAGCTGAGATCTCAGTTACAGTCATGTTTTATTCGCTTTTGAAAAATCGCAAAAGGCAAGCACATGCATCATCTCGTTTTATCCACCTAATAAGCCTGTGAGGTGGGTTGTGTTTCCCCTTTACAAATGAGGAAACCGAGGCCCAGAGCATAAGATAATCAAGATCACAGAACTAGAAGAACTTGGCTCATAGAGCTGTCTGGGGTTCTATGCTCTCTCCCTAGTTAATCTCACACCCTCTCCTCTGGGCCTCACTGCTTATCTGAAAGCAAAAGCTAAATAATGAATAGCCAGTGCTTGGTTAGTGCTTCTGTATTCTGTTTGCAGGCTTTGCTGCTGTGCTTGGGCACAATGTTAGGTAATACTGCACACCCTGCCACCAGGGGCCGCTCTCATCAGCTGAGAATCGGCAGTTCAGGTGAAACCTATTCAGCCTCACTGTCTGACAGGACTGGGGCCAGCTTCTCCTGGAGGGTCATTGATCCTGGACAAAGAAACCAGAATCGAGGAGTTTTTATAAAAATGCTTTGGCCAACAGCACTTTCCAATTCCAGCTCTTGCTTTAACATCCGTGCCTACTCTTGGACTTAGAGTTCAAGCTTCTCACATGACATTCCAACATAGCTCTACTTGTGACCTGAATTGTCCCCAAACCAGGACACATTTGCAGGAGTCCAAGTTCGTAATGATCACCCATTGGTGTTACACATATATTTTACATTATAAAATAGTTTTGTGTATTCAAAGAAAAATCCAAGTATTTTTCCTGGCAAGAGTTGTTTTCTTGTAGTTTAGGGTCAGGCTCTGGTGCATTTGAGAGAAGCCTGTTCCCCTTTGCCCCTGTAGTTAAAGTAGGTCATTGTCCAAGGGCCTTCTCCACCTCTGCTGTAGCCTTATCCCCACCCCATTACCTTCTATCACTGCCCCCAAGCATTCGTCTCTCCTTATATTCATCATGACTGGAAATTAATTCATGTTTAGTGATAATCACTTCCACTCTGCTGTACCTTCTACAAGGCAGACATCACATCTGTTTGGGGTATGAAAGCGTCCTTTGGCAGAGGGCCTAACACATTTTAGATGCTCAACTAATATTTGTGGAATCAAAAAATCTGTGAAATACACGCATGAATAAATAAATGAAGGTGGCCTCCTTGCTGGAGACGAAGATTCAATCCAATTAATAGTACGCTCTCTTTACCTTCTATTCTAATGAACAGATGCTCACATTCTTCTCGACTGCTCCCCATTCCCACCACCATTTGTTCACCAGTTGTGGTAAC
The DNA here is from genome assembly GCA_004026765.1 of Micronycteris hirsuta. Classification (NCBI taxonomy): domain Eukaryota; kingdom Metazoa; phylum Chordata; class Mammalia; order Chiroptera; family Phyllostomidae; genus Micronycteris; species Micronycteris hirsuta. The sequence goes on along the minus strand of PVJI01011561.1, from coordinate 9,128 downwards.
AATGTCCCCCTGCCTTGAGTCCTTGCCTTGGACTGCTGCCTTTCCTGGTCCTCCTGGAAAGTGACTTTATGTCCCTGAGCACAGCTACTCTGCTTGGGCTTTGCTTGCTACTGTTTCTTCTCCTGACTCCATTGCGCTGTGCTTAAAAGGATGCTGTTCTCCCTCTTCAGTGGTAGCAAAAGTGGGGCCGTGATTCAGAAACAGTAACACCTGAGTTTTTGCATATCACAGCCCCTGGGGGGCAGAGCCTATGGAATCAGAGTCTGCAGAGCTAGGTACGAGGAACTGGTATTTTCTAACAAGCTCCTGTGGTGACTGTGGTGATTGAGGCTTAGGAGCTGCTAGGGTAGAGAAGAGCCCACCTGCCTGGAGTCGTAGGTGAGTTTGAATCTTTGCTCAGAGGTAGACTAGTTCAGTGACTTCAGCCAGTTCATGAAGCTGAGTTTGCTTCCTGTTCTGCAAACCGTTAGGGAGGACAACCTACTGGTTCTTACCCTGCCCTCAGTGCACTCAGAAGGAGGCCAGCTTTTCATACTGACCTAAAATTCTGTTAGGGCCCAGGCCTGACCTCTTCAGGTTAAGCAGATAACTTTTCTAGGCGCAAAGTTGCAAGATAAATCCATTTTCCACACAAACATTCAAATCAGAATATATCAAACTGTAACTATACTTAAACATAAAATTAGTGCAGAATATATGATCATCCATATCACTTATAATCTTTGGCTGAAAAAATAGTGTTTATGCACTGTTCTGCTCCTTCCAAAGTCCCTTACCTTGCTGCCACCAGGGCCTTGACACTGGTTCTACTTCCTCGGTAGTTTCCACAGCCCGGTATCCACAATCCCCTTCACACTCCACTGTCCTGAGGCCAGAGAACATGCCAAGCCAACTCCACTGGATTCCCAAGGCTGGTAACCAACGTCCCTGTTATGGAATCCAGTAGGGATCCCCCTCCTGCTGCTGACTGATCTCCATTACCCTGACCTAGAATCCACATTAGTGTCATTTTACAGGTGATATTACAAATAATGCAACGGATTTTAAGGATCATGGCAGATAGTGCTATAATTTACTTACATTAAAAGTTATCTAGATAGGGAACCAAAGGGTTGCTGGTTCGATTCCCAGTCAGGGCACATGCCTGGGTTGCAGGCCAGGTCCTCTGTGGAGGGTACATGAGTGGCAACCACACACTGATGTTTCTCTCTCTCTCTCTCTCTTTCTCCATACCTTCCCTTCTCTCTAAAAATAAATAAATAAAATCTTTGTAAAAAAAATGTTAACTAGATAGAAATCAGGAGTGTTTTAGTCTGGCTGAATGTGGAATTTCTAGTCCTGAAGGTAGAGCCAGAGCTGGTTTTCTGACTAAGCCAGATTGAATGCCACTTCCTGCTAACCTTGACCCATTGGGGAGGCTAAGACCTAGCATCTCCGTCATTACATAGGGTGAGGTATCCCCCCTCCTTACTGAGACACAACGCAGCAGCGTATCACGCAGGGGAGGGATGTGAGCAGGTGCTCATCTTCAACACCGACCGAACGCAGTGCTCTCCTCACACAAAACTAAACAATCAATGGTTCCTTCTTTAGTCCCCGGTCGCCAGCCCCTCCTCCTGGATCAGATGCCCCTTTTCATGTCCAAACACTGGCACACTCCCTGCTTGCGTAACGACTCCATCTTTGGGTTTCCTGAGGTTTTCTAAACTCAGGTGTGGGTGGCGTTTTCTTCAGGGCGTCCGTGGAGGCTGGCGAGTATGTATAAAGAGGAATTTAAAGAGATGGGGCACAAAGGCTTAGCTGGCCTGCAGGATGAAGGTGGGAGAGAATAAAACTAAAATCACCTTTTCATTTTCTTCTCTCTTCCAGGAAGAAGTAGTTAGAAATTAATTTACTATATATTTTCTTACCACATTTAAACCTATCGTTGTAATTCTCCTTAGTGTTTCATTACGATGGAAGGCACATGGAAATTGCTATAGATCCAGCTAATATCAACCAATACTTCAGCATGCTTAGGTCATTAAAGAAAATAATGTTTACTATGCCACTACTTTCCAAAATATTCTTGGGGGGTACACTAATAGGTGTGGCTATGCCCCCCTAAAAGCCTGTTTCCAGTGTTCAAGTGATTCTAGGAAATAGTCTCTATGGTCCTCCTCCCATGGGGAGGCACATTCGTGTTTTAAAGACTATTCTAAATTCTGACATAAAAAAATCAGATGAAACCTTGCTTAACTCATGGTTTTCTGACTTTATTTATACCCCTGCCCTCTTGGGAAGCACCCATATATGATTGATTTTAAAGATCACATTAATTAATATTTTGCACGTGTTGATTTGGAAAAGATACTAACGCTGCCCCTACCCTGTCCCCACCATTTGTCCTTATGGGTCCGGGGCCAGCGACCCCTCTTCACACATTCCCTACAGACATCGGCAGAACGACATTTCTTGGCTCCAATCCCTCTCATGTTGATTCTGAGGAAAGACATTGCAATCTGGTAGCAAAAATAGCTCAGGAGATAGTAAATGGTAAAAGCAGAGGGGAAGAGAGGCAGAAAACGATAAGAGATGTAGCTAAATATTTATATATACAAAAAATGAAAACATGAAAATCGTTCCTTCTGAAATACATAATTAAGCTCAAGACAGAGCAGGCAGATGGAGTCAGTAATTACAGGTTCCTAATGTATCTAAAACTCCCAGAGAATGAAAGTGTTGCTACTAATTTTGTAGCTTCACAATTTATATAGCTTGTTGCTGCAAAAACCAGGCTCTGCTCCATTAACACTTGACGTTCCAGTTAGAGCTCTTGCATTTTAAAAATAAACCTAGCAGAGCAAAGCTGCACAATTTCTGACCTACTTAGACTGTGTATGTAAAAATGTGACGTGAGCAGAGGGTATAAAGCAAATGTTATGCTAATTCGTATTACTACTGCCACCCTCATTATTATTACAGGCAGCGGTGTCATAGAAAAGACCCTGGTTCTGGAGCCCCATTTCATTTCAACGCATATTTATTGAGCGCCTGCTACCAACCAGGCCCCTTGGGATATGTCAGTGAACAAAACGGGCTTAGGTTTCTGTCCTTGTGGAGCTTCCATTCTTGTAGGAGTTAGGGAGGAGGGGAGACAAAAAGATAATAATAAATAAAATGAATAAATTATATAGTCTATTGGGAGATGACGAGGGTGATTATAAAAGCAGAGCTTGTATTGAGTAAACAGATTTATCAGTAGAATAGTCGAAGCAATGCTCATAGAGAAGATGGCACGGGGACAGAGACTCAAGGAGTCGGCCACGTGGGTTTCTCTGAGGAGATGTGGAACCGTTTAAGGAACAGCAGGAGGCAAGCATGACTGGACTGGCTGACGAGTGGGAAAGCCTAAGGCATGAGCTCAAAGAGGTGGCACAGGAAGACCATATCGAGCCATGCTGGTCATCCTACAGTCCTTGACTTTCACTCTGAGGGAAATTGGGATTTGTTTCAGGAGTGTAGTAAATTGACTTACATTTAAATTTGGGGATGAAACCCCTATGTTCATAGCAGTGTTATTTGCAATAGCCAAGGTCTGGAAACGGTCCAAGTGCCCACCAGTAGAGTGGATAAAAGCGCTGTGGTGCATGTGCACAAGGGAATACTACATGGCTATAAAAAAAAAAAAGGAAATATTACCTTTTGCAACAGTGGGAATGGAACTGGAGATTATTATGCTAAGTGAAATAAGCCAGTGAGAGAAAGACAAATGGCCTCACTTGTATGTGGACCCTAATAAACAAAATCCACAGAGGCGTGGACGCGCGGAACAGCCTGGCAGCTGCAGAGGGAAGGGGTGGGGGGACCGGGTAAGAGCGGTGAAGGGGGGAAGCACATTCACAAGAACAGCAGTCATACAAGGTATGCTCTCTGACCACAGTCAACTTACTAGAAAGGGATAATAGAAAGATACCCAAAATAACTCCCAATAACTTGAAACTACACTGTCCCAAATCTATAGATTAAAGAAGTCTCAGGAAAACTGGGACATATTTTAACTTAATTGAAATGAAAATGCAACATATTATTAGGGGAAAGCAAGAGCTTTGGTACTTTTTCTTTTTATTCTCGTTATTCCAGTCCTGATTCAAATTCTCCCAGTGTTTTTTACACTGATATCTGAATTGGACAGGCCTCCATTGTTTTTGTTATCCAAATTTCTACACCTGAGTTCGGTCAACTAGGTAAGCATTCTGCTTTGAAAACAAGGTCAAGGCAACCTTTATTTATTTTTGGATTATATTATGTACTATAGTTTCATAAACATCTTGAACTTTCTATCGTACTCAGATGTCTCAGTATAATTATTTTATTCTCAGAGCACAAAGGTTTCTTTTTCTCTTTCTTTTTTTTTTTTCCCCGAGTATCATAGAATCCTACCAATTAGGAAACTGAAATCTCAGGACATGTGCCAATTAGGGCAAAACAAACTACAGAGAGCTGGTTGTTCGATTTCCTATGTGTCCTGTTTCCATTAAGTTGGATTTTTCTCTCCATAAACCTAACAATAATTTCACATGGCTCAGAACATTGACTGAAATTGTTTCCTTGTTTATGTGTTGCGTACAATGGCTAATTGGTAACTCTTTCCATACCCGTTTCTTCTATTTCCTCCCACATCCCTGTTCCTCCTGACTCACTCACTCTTCCTTGTAGGAGAGGCCAGATTGAAAGAACCACAATTCATTTTAAATAGCTGTAAAGTGGCCGACATATTTTCATGTTCAAAACCTTCACTTCCTTAATTTCCTCTTGAGTCTTTAATTCTTGATGATTCTTCTATAAATTCTTTAGGAAGACTATCACCGCTACCATCATCATCCTCAATACTGTCACCACTATTTCTAACTTTTATTGAGGATTTATTAAATACAAGCAGCATTCCAATGCTTGTCATGCATTATTTAATTTATTTAACTTAATCTTCATGAAAAACCCAAGTGACAGAGGACACTGAAATTTGACCCAGTGCTTTTGGCTCGATCAGCGTTAGTGAGAATATCCTAGGGATTATGGGATGAACTGGATTTCCAGTTATTTTGGAAAACTAGCTTCTGAGTCAGAGTAAATATAGATCCATATTTACAAGTTGTCTTGAAGGAAGCATCCATCACCCTCACAAGTCTTTTATTTTTGAATGTTTATTCTCATTAAAGATTTCTATTTGTTTCATTATGAAGAAAACAAAAATGAAATGAGTGTATGTAACATTTCCTTCTATTATTTCTTGTTGTTTTGGAAAAGCTCCTAGGGTCAACGGATACACAAAAGAAGGTCTGTAATCCCAGCGAGGCAACACCGAGACGCGCGGCGGAGAGGTGACTGCAGGATTAGCAGCCACCTGGGCAGTGATGAACATCAAAAGCAACATGCCAGAGCCAAGAAGTACTAAGCGCAGCGGTTGTGCCAGTTGCTGGTGAGCCTTTGGTGGAAGGAACACTGAACTAAAGTTGGTAGGCAGGTGGCCGGTACTCTAGCTAAGCGATTTATAGTTTTACTCTACGTGGACTTGAGCAAGCCACCATCCTTCTCTAGGCCTTAGGTATTGTCTTCTTGAAAAGAGGTCCTTAATTGGAAGGAATTCTGACTTAGTGCCAAGGGTCCCAGTTTCGGAGTCCAACGAACTGAGATTGAGTAAGAGCTCTTCTGCTTACTACTGTGCATCTTTTGACAAGCTGCACAACCTCTCTGAACCTCAGCTGTTCCATAGGAGGGTATAGAATGGAATTTTTTATATACGAGTATTTTATTTCAAGTATTTTTAAAAGATCCCACCTCCTAAAACCATCATCAAATTTCTCACTGCCTAATTTTGGGGAGTAGATTTCAACATTTGAATTGTTCTAATCATAGATTAGATTTCTGAGTGTTTTTTTATAAATCATGAAATGTGTTGAATTTTTTCCAAATTTTTTTTTACATTTGTTTAGATGACATGTGTTTTATTTCTCTTTATTCTGTTAATATGATACATTAAGCTGATCGACTTTCTTATGTTGAATCACCCCTGTACTGCTAGGATAAATCTTACTTGGGCATAATGTATAATTCTTTTAATTGCTGTTTATTTGGTTTGCTAGTATTTGTTGAGGATTTTTCCTGTCTATATTATTAAAGGATATTGGTCTGTAGTTTGCGTGTGGTGCATTTGTTTCTGCTTTCAGGCAAGTACAGGCCACATAGAATATAGTAGGAAGTGATCTCTTCTTTTGCATTTTTTGGAAGCATTTGAATAGAACTTAGTATTACTTCTTTTTAAGTGTTTGGCAGAATCCTAGAGAAGCCATCTGGTCCTTGATTTTTCATGTTGGAAGTTTTTTCAATTAATTCAACTTTCTATTTATTGTAAGTCTGTTCAGATGTTTTATTTCTTCTTGAGTCAGTTTTAAAAATTTTTGTGTTTTTAGAATTTGCTCATTGTCCCTATATACTATTTAATTTGTTGGCATACAATTCTTTTTAGTCCTCTTTTATGATTATTTTGTAATTATAAGGTCATTAGTAACATTCCTGTCTATATTATTAAAGGGTATTGGTCTGTAGTTTGTGTGTGGTGCATTTGTTTTTACTTTCAGGCAAGTACAGGCCACACAGAATATGTTAGGAAGTGATCTCTTCTTTTGCGTTTTTTGGAAGCATTTGAGGTCTGTAAGGTCATTAGTAACATTCCCATTTTATTTCTGAATTCATTTACTTGTGTCATGTATCTCTTTTTTCTAAACAATCTAGGTAAAGTTTGGCCACTTCTGTTGATGTTTTCGAAGAAAGAACCCTTGATTTCATTAATTCTATTGTTGTTCTGTTCTCTGTTTAATTTACTACTTCTCTGATCTTTATTTCCTTCCTTCTGCAGGAGGCAGAACTAGCAGATACCTGTCATATGTTGGATTTAACAGAAAAGAGATTTCAAAGTAGCCATCTAAATATTTAAGGTACCTAATATTTAAGGTATCTAAATATTTACTTAGCCATCTAAGTAAATGGAGGTATGATAACAAGGTCATAACAGATAGAAAATATTAATAAAGACACAGAAATTATTTAAAAAATAAATGGAAATTTTGGAGTTGAAAAGTACAATAATTCAAATAAAAAATTCATTAGTGGACTTCAACATTAACCTGAACTGACAGTAGAAAGAATCAATAAACTCAAAGATAGATCATTAGAACGTATGTAACCTAAAGAACAGAGGGAAAAAAGAATGATAGCAAATGAATAGAGCTCTGAAAATTATAGGACACCCTGAATCATGCCAAAACACACGATGGAAATAACAGAAGCAAGAGAGAAAGAAACAGAAAAAATATTCAAGAACTATAACTGAAAAGTTCCCCAAATTATTTAAAAGAAATAGTGTATACACTCTAGAAACTCAGCAAACTTCAAATAGAATATAGGTGAGAGCCCATAAAAGACACATCATAGTAAACCTGCTGAGAGTCAAAGACAAGGAATGACCTTGAAAGCAGCAAGAGGAAAATAATGCGTTATTTACAAGTGAATTCAAATAAAACTAACAGCAGACTTCTCAGATAAAACAATGGTGTTCAAGTCATTGAAAATTAGCACCAATCTTTACTTACATTTTACAAAAAAATTAAGTTTACATCAAAAATATTCTCTCTCTTCTATATTCTAACACCTATATTCTCACACTCTAAAACTTCCTACTCTCTATCTACATATTTCACTTTACCAAAAGCTTTCTGTAAGGAAAAAACTTTCTCTAAAGAGGCCTACCTGCCTCTTGTCTTCCAGTTCTTTCTTTTATATTTTTTTAATTACCACTTCTCCAGGGTTGTCTGTGTGTACCAATTTCAAAACTCAACTCACAAAAATGATGAGAACTCTCTTTAGGGGATAGGGTAGTACTGGATATAAGCAGGTAAATAACAGGTTCTCTTCATTAACAAAGGTAGACTATGGGAGTGCCAAGGACCATCAACAGTAGTTCAAGTTGATCTATGGGACCTGACTAATTCAGGGGTCATGTGGGTCTTCACTGTGGAGAGATGTTTAAGCCAACACATGATGCATGAAGAACAGGAAAGAACATGTCAAGCAAAGAGGCTTATTTATACAAATACCCTTAGGTGGGAATGAGACGATGAATTCGAGAAGCAGCAAAAAGAGAATTTTGTTGGTTGAATAGCAATAAGTGAAGTTTAAAATGGCTGAGATAATGTTCATGGTATAGGCCGGGACCAGAGCATGATATACTTTGTACTGCATATTAAGTGATGTTTTTCTCCATTTTCCCTTTCATGGCTGACAGTCAATGACTATCCTTCGATCATAAGTAATCAACCTGTTTTCATAAATTACCTTATGAGGATCCACTGAAGTGCAGTATCTTAATTCAGAGGATTCCAACAGAATGTTGTTTTATTATTTTTAAGCATATAAAGAAATTGGAAAGGTTTACATAGTACTTCTTATAAATCCTAGGAGGATGAGTAATGAGGTAGATGAGGCTCATCAATATAGTAGTAACATTTGCATGTAATTAGTCTTTTGATGCCTTAAAAACTAATTCTTCTCTTGAGAAAACTTCAAAGTTGAATTTTGAATTTTTTCAGAAAAAAAAAATTTGTTAAATTCAAACAAAGAAGTGTGTTGAAGGCATTTTACTAGCATCATTTGGCTCACCTATAAGACTTTAAATTCATATGCAGAATCTCCTAGATTCTCCATTTTTCCCCTGGCCAAGTAGGTAACTCAGCTGGTTAGAGCATCATCCCCACACACAAAGGTTGCTGGTCAGGGCACATATAAGAATCAGCCAATGAATGCATAAATTAGTGGAACAACAAATTGATCTCTCTCCCTTCTCTCTCTCTCTTAAATCAATTAACACAAACTTTAAAAAAAGAGAGAGGTCAAAACCAAACAAACAGGATCTTCTTCACCTAATGTAAAGAAGTTTTGGTACATCTGCCCCCTTCTGCCACCCAGCATTTGTGTTTTCTCTGCTTTGACAATCTCCTCTATCACGATTATATCCAATGCTGCATCCAGGGAATAAGAAAGGGGAATGAGGATAGAGAATTGTGAGAAATTGTATTGTCCTCACTGCTTAAACC